>VDFB02033169.1:0-15965 GCA_007258455.2 Sequoia sempervirens
AAAACACATTGTGTATTGCAACAATGAACTAGAAACTTGGGTAAATGAAAACAAAATTTAATGAGTTTGAACAGAGTGCACTTGGAGGTAGAATGAGGTCACTAAAAGGTTCTAGAATGTCTCTGATGCTCCTATTAATGGCCACTGGGACTTATTTTCCAAGCATGGTGAATTAGTCATGCTGCTGGTGAAATATTCTAGAAACTTGTTTATGACTGTTAGGAGTTGAAATCTGGAACTTTTTTCTCCCATAGGTCTCTGCTTCTGAAACTGCCAAATTCGGGTCTAAAAGTGACTTTTCCTTGATGATTTGACTTGAATGACTTTGAAATTTAATCTTCAATGAATCCTAAGCTTCCAAGATTCCTAGATCTACAAATACACAAGACAGGAAGAGAAATTATTGATTGTTAGGGAATGGGGGTTTGCCTTGGTCAAACCCCATTTAGGTAATTAAACCAAATTGATGAAATAAAGGAATGAAGCATGAAAAATGGAAGTGATTACCTTGTCATGATGATTTTATCTTAGATGTCTACTGCAATACATGAAGATTCAACTCTTGAATGCTTTAGAATGCTAACTTAAAGACTTCTAATGGAGAAACCTCAACTTTCTTGACTTGTAGTGAAAGATAGATGATAAAACAATGATGAGAGATTTAATAATGAATGGTTAGATGTAAAATTAGGATAAAAACACTTATTTATAGTCAATTATTCCTTAGTACCCAATTATACTACATCATAGGCTGACATGTAGTGAAAATAAACTTTGAATTTTACTTTTTCCCGCTCAAGGGTCAAAATAGGGGCTAAATAGGACTCATTCCATAGGCATGGTGAATGAGTCCCACCTAGATGGGACTCATTCACCAAGCATGGTGAATGGGTCCCACAGGGGCCATTCTGACACCTATTAAGCTAAGAAGATAGGAAATAAGGTTTATAATGCTATCTTGTCTGGTATTTGATCAATTAAAGCCTTGAGACGCATAATATGGGTCAATTAGAGCTTATTATTGATGATATAAATGTTGAATAGGGCTTGGGACACATAAATTAATGTGAAAGTGTTATTAAATACACTTTAGAACACTAAAATTAGGTCCACATAGCCTAGAATGACACAAAAACCAATGTGAATGTGTAGATCACACTACAACACTAGTTTATCATTAAGTTCACATTAAGAATCTTCTAAATTGATGAAGTGATGTTATTATAATGTTAAATTTAGGAAGAAATGGGCTAGTTAAGTCTAAAAAGGTGTGAAATCTTCTTACAAGATGTCAATAAACACATGTTATTTGATTTGTAAGGGTCCAAGATCTAGCGTGGACACATAATATGTCTCACAACACTAGATTAGGGCCTCATTAATTCTATTTAATCTTATTTTGAGTAGCGGGTCTAATTTTTGAGGGCACAAAAGCAAAATACTAGTAAGGAACATGCGAGTCATCCTATAGCAGGTCGTCCACATCCCAATCTTAATCAGTATATGTGAAAGGAAGACAACTAGCTAAATGGACAACATCAAGTGTTGAACTAGGACATGCACCAAGATCAACACTCTTATTAGTAGAATCATCATTTAAGCTCATAGAAGAGGAAAACATTAGATTATCTCATTATGCACTTCCTCATCAATCTTAGCAATTTCAGTAACATCATCCAAGTTAATTACAATAGCATGTCTAATGAAAATATCCATAGAATTTTGTTTATGTTGAGGTGAGGGTGGAGAGGTATCATGTATTTCCTTAGAGAAGTTTAGATTTTGGTTTTCTATTTTATTCATTTCTTCTTTTGCTTGTAATGTAAATGAGAAATAACTTGGTGCCAATGCCTACACTCTCTACTATTGTGATTTAATTTCATTCAGTTTTCAAGTTGTTTTTTTGTAGGAGCGGGTTTATCAACTATAGGTTTATTTTCTTCCCTTAAGGGAGTAACAAAAGGAACCATGGAAGGTTGTTCAACCTTTTTTTCTTTATCTTCATAAACTTCTTTGACTTTAGGAGGCACAATGGGATTTTTTTTATTATCTCATGGTATCTTATATGAAATAGGTAAAGGATTTGTCATAGGCTGGTCTTAGATACGGTTTTGTCTAGGATAGGAGACCTAGTCATGGGTGGAGGCATATTAGTAAGGGATAATTCTGTTATGTGCTTTGCCTTAAACTTTTGGTAAGGTTTGAAAAAGAAGTCTTTGCAGGGTCTAATAGGTTCAATAGGCTCGAGCCAAAAGAAATCCAATAAAAATTTCCCATGGGAAAACACATGAGTAGAGAAACTATGATTCCCAATAAAGATTTTATTATTGCTGAATGATTTCTAGATTTGATTGTGTGATAATTTTTTGCATCAACGTTTCGAATCACACTCTATGATCCATCATCAGGATGAGAAAAGAGCACAAAGATAAGACTAATGATGTATCGTAGAGTGTGATCCAAAACGTTGATTCAAAACATTATCACACAATGAAATCCAGAAATCATTCAACAATTATCAATATGGATTGTGGAAACTTGCTATCTTTGAAAGATTTCATTGCCAAATGGAAACTTTAAACATTTATGCACAACTGACGAGACAACATTCATGGAGTGAAGCCATGGATAGCCTAACTTCACACTAAATTGATTTGATGATGGGATGATGGTGAATGAGAAATTTAATTCTTTTGGTCCAACCTTTAGAGGGAGATTTATCAAACCAATTGTAGGGAAAGAAAAACCATTATGCGTTTTGATCCATGCTCTTAGTCTTTCTCATGTATCTTGATAGATTTCATGCACAAATAGGAATTATTTAGTGATCACGTTCTCTACATAGATGGGATCAATTAAAATACCATTAGTAGGCTTGTCATTAATTCTTCCAACTATGTAAAGAGGACCATCGGGTGCATGTTTAAGTATGTCTTGTTGTGAGAAAGAAATTCCAAGTGGCATCTTAGTTGGGCCCTTACGAGTTTCAACATCGATAAATGAAATCATATCATTCATAAGGTTGTTCTTATTGTCTTTCATGTTTTCATCATCTATGTCCACATTCATCACATCATTCTTTGTTTCACTAGATTTGACAAAGGAAATATTGTGATTTGGCATAAGATCGGTAAAAATTTGCAAATTTTGACTAGGAGGAGCTACAAATTTATTACCTTAATCATTAAAACCTTCAATTAGGATATGATTAGAATCATTTAGGTCTTGCATGTAAGATGTTTAAGACGCTTACAATTTTCTATATCATGTCCATTTTTTCAATGAAAATGGAAATGAGCATTTTGTATATAGTTTGAAGGTATAGGCTTAGTAGGATCAGGAGCTCTAACAGGAGGTAAGGAAATGAAATTCTTTTCTAAGAACTACAACACGGTATTATGAAGGGTATCAGGTAGAGGTGTGAATTATCTATTTCTATTTGCAAAGGCATATGGTTTTTTTGTCTTTATAGTAGCCACTTGGGTGTCAACATTTTAGTTGGATTGAGGGGGATTAAGTTGTAGAAAGCCCTTATTTTATTTCTTGAAAGGTTGATAGTTGGTTTGAGGTGTGGATTCAAATTTTTTAGGATGGTTGGAGGGAGTTTTCACTTCACATCTACTAACCAAATTTTGATAATCATGAAGGGTTGTACACAATTGTGTGAGGGGAGGAAATCTCAACATCTTAAGCTTAGTTTGGATTTTATCTTGAAAATTGGAAATAAACATTCTTTGAAGGTTGGCATCAAGAATTTTAATGTTTATTTATGAATATAACATTTGGTATCACACTATGAAGTCAATGAATATTTCATCAACCTTTTTTTTACATGTCATCAAATAAGATAGGGTCATCTTGGGACCCATGTGAATTTTTAAGTGGTTCTAAAAGGCATCAATAAGTTCATTAAATGAACCAATTGAATTATTTGGTAGGGAGAAAAAATACTCTAAAGCAACATCTTTCAAAGATTGAGGGAAGAGCTTAGCCAAGATTATATCTTCAAAAATGAAGTCACTACATGAGGCTGTGTAAGTAGAAACATAGCTAACTTGGGTCCAATGAGTTTGACTTCGAAACTACGGTTGAATCGATTAGCAATATCCTTAATTTGACCATGGAAAAATACCTCCCTACTTATCAATTGATAGACTAAAGGGGCTCTATTATGAATGGTTCATAAGGCACAACACTTGCTGAAGGTTTGCAAATGGGGTAACAACTCAAACGGGCTTAACCTTGGAGAAAACTCCTTGGTTAAGCGCGCTTGAGCTGGAGCAGTACTGGGATGGGTGACCTCCCGGGACGGACCAGTGCTTCACCTCTGTGAGCATCACCTAGATGCAATGAGTGCTAAGTGGACCATTCGATATCATGAGAGATGGGTTCTTGTTGAACCACTACTCATGAAACATAGGTCCATGAGTTTATTTCGAAACTTCACCCAGTTGAATCGATAGCAATATCATAATTTGACCTTGTTGTGGAAAAATACACCTCCCTACTTATCAATATCTCCTTTTCCCACCATATTTCTCAAATCAAGACATTGATACCTTTTTAAGCATTTATTAATTTCTCAATATCTCCAAGAATAAGCATTATTGGTTTTGATGTTTTTGTGAAGGTTGGCCATTGTTATTTGGTTTAAGGTGGTAATTTGTTGTTGGAGGGATGACATCGTTGAAAGAAAAGTGTGTTAAGGATGGGATCATTATTTGTATTGTGAGATGGAAGGAGGTGGAATAAAAAGGTGGAGTGGTGTATGTATGCAGGAGAGTGACATGTAAATTTGTAAGAAATGATGTTGAGGAGATATAGAGAGTTGAATTAACAAGCTAGAGGGATTCCCAATGGAAATACCTAAGAGTGTTGACATTTCTGGTGTGTTGGATTGTTGTGGTAACATGAGTACTAGTGTATGTATGAATAGTGGTGAGGGGTTGTGGAAGGAGAGGTGGAGTCCACCTTGGCTTAAAGTATACCCCAAAGCTTGAACACAACTAGTCATGGTAGGGATGTTTTAATCAACAATATAAGCTAGAATTCACACAATCTCTATTCCATGTTCATTTTCAAGCATTTTCCTCACATTATCTAAAGCAGGAATGACACTACTAGCAATATTTTTGGAAGTGACAAAGTTTTTCAATTTTTTTATTTCTTCATCTATCCTTGTTATGTTCTCTTGTAGGACACTAGAAACATCATGAACATTAGTTGTGGGTAGGGAATCCATTTGAAATGAGGTATGAAGACTATGATCCATGGAGGGTTGATTATCAACACTATTAGTGAAAGAGTTAGAGAACCCAAGATCCATGACGAATGGTGTATCGTGGGATGACATGAGTCTCAAACTACGTCTCACAAGAATATTTCTAATAGGAAACCAAGTTGTAAAGCTCATACAAGTTTCACAAACTTGGTATGTACCCAAAATGGAAAGAAGGTGAAATGTAATAAAGTAACCTATGATGTAAATTGCAATGCAAATATATTATAAATGCAATTTTTAGATTTCAAACAAGATAATTTTCTAATTATGCTATGTATTTAAACCTAAAAATGATGTCTTGTAAATGCAATTTTTAAATCACACAATGTACTAAATTTATCAAGTGAAGCTAAATATGATCAATTCTAAGTAGCAAAAATATGAAAATTACAAAATAGAAAGCAGAAACAAATGTTTCAATGTATAGAAAATCAAGAAATGACCCTGACCAGGGAATTATTTTCCCAAGGGTGAATGGGTCCTATGTTAGGGTTTTTAATTTTTTTACAAATTGTTTAGTTGATTCTAGTGGTTTCCAAATTTTGATCTAAAGCAGTGAGTCACTTTTTTTTTTGTGCAATTAAGATTGAATGCAAATACAAAATATGACAAACTAGAAGACCTAATTTGATGTACAATTTTGTTTCAATTTTCAAATGTAAATGAATGATGGTTCAATGATATGCAAATAATTTGCAAAATAATTGATTTTTTTGTATTTTTTAGATTTCAAGAATGCAAAGATGCAATCCTAAAACCCCTAAATGAAATGCAATGTTAATGCAAGTTAAACAACCCTAAATGAGATTTAATTCAATGCAATGTAATTCAAATGAATGAAAAATCTAGATCTAGGGTGAAAGTGGACTCCAAAATCATAATATTGCAATGATCAAAAGTCAGGTTCACTAGAATGAAACAACAAAAAATAGGTTGATCGAAAGAGGGGTGAGAAAAATATGGTAACAAATGGACCTATTTTCATTTATTTCATTAGGAAATGATATCCACACAATGAAATGACTAACAACCTTGAGGTGAAACAAGTAAAAGTGTGAATCTACTGATTTCCTTTTCTTGCAAGGATAAGGGTCCTGATTAAACATCACTTTGGGGAGAAAGATTAAAAATAGTAAACTAATTTTAAATTGCAATATACAACTTGGATCTTGAAGATTAAAATAAATACTAATGGAACCAAAAATTAGATGGCAGATCAGAGAGAGGTAAGATGATGTTTACCAATCACCAAAAGAGCTCTACTAAAGATGACCTAGGATTCATTCGCCCAGGGGAAAATGGGTCTTTGTTTAGGGTTTGTTTGAAAAATTTTAGAGCCTCTGCTATAGATCTAAATCTCTCAATTTTCTTAGGTTTCAGGTTCAGAATGCCTGAAATAAATTTTGTAATTGAGTTTCCATGAGATGACAAATTTTACAACTTTGAGAACTTCTCCAATTTTTCTCTTCAAGATTTCTTCAAAATTTATTCCACCTAAACCTACAAACACAAATCAAGAGTGGAAAATGTTTTGTTTTTGGTGAATATGGGTTTTCCTTGGTCAAACCCCATTTTGGTAATTAAACCTTGAAATGAAATAAAATAGCATGAAAGGAATGGTGAATGAACAAAACCATGCCACAACTCACAAAACCCTTGAATGAAACTTGGACTATAGATCTGCAACTTGCATGAAATGGCTTCGATGGATGTGGATATTTGACCTTGAAACTTGATTTGAATTAGTGCCTTCAATGCTTGAATGGATCATGAACACTACATCAACATATTATTTCCAATAACATGCATGATGCAAGAAGAACTTGACATGAAAATTGGATCTTGATTGCTACAATAATTCTTCAATAAATCTAATTTTGAATGCCTTGAAATGCTCCAATAATTCTCTTGTGAAAGGGATATTAAGATAACTCAAATTTTCTAGCTGAAACTTAGTGAAATGACCTTATATTTATAGGTATGTAACATAAATTTCCCAAAATTCAATAACATAAGATGAAATGTGAATATGGATTTGAAATCATTAAAATATCACCAAAAATATAATTAAAATTTAGGTCCTAGGTCTAAGTGAGGACCCATTCGCCCTAGGTCACTCACCTAGGACACACATTGCTCAATGAGAAGTGTTATGTTAAGGCATTAATGAATGTTAGTTTTCCTCTTCGAAAAATGTCATAAATTAGGCTTGGATTTGAATTAAAGGGTCCAACTAAGGAAAATTAACCTCAATTAATTAAAGGAGTCCTAATAAGTGTGAAAGTGTAAAGGGGTACACTCTACAACACCACATTAAGGCAAAATTAAGTCCATTTTAATTAATAGGGCCCTAAACTTAATGTGAATATGTAAAATAGATAATACAACACTAAATTAAGGCATAATTAAGTTCATTTTAATATTAATTCCTAATTAAGTGTGAAAAAGGGATACCCTACACTAATTTAAAATAATTGAAAAATTGAAGTAAATATTGAGAATGCTTACAATAATTTCTTATTTGATAGGAAACTTTAGGTACTTTAGAGAGTTATATAATTTACAATCTATCTTTATTTTTTATTTTCTTTCAACACTTTAAAACTCATAGACAAAAGTCTTTCACATGAATCATAAAACTATCTTTCATCTTTATAATTAAAATAAGTTTAATAATTAAATTATATTTAACTTTATATATGTGTATTCATCATACAATTAAATACTAACTAGTAATTGCAGCTCTGTGTGCAATGGGTATGCCGAAGATTTGTGGAGATCAATTTTTTAATTTATGGTATTCTATTTGAAAGATAGAAATTATAAAATGTGAAGTGCCAAATTTTTTTAAATAAATGAAGTTATGCATATATATTTTATTGTCATTTCATTTTAAGTAACAAAATATGATTTTGAACTACAAGTAGTAACCAGTATAAAGGAAAAAAATTGCAAGGAAATATTGTTTAAGATATAAGATGATCTGAGCTCTACTGTTCATTGCATTCAACAGTGCAGCAACATCTGCTATATAGTGAAGATTAAATAAGATTTGGTTTGTGTCGGGCTAGTCCCTTGGCTTTTGACATGTTGTCTTTAAAGTACAAGAACCAGTATAATTGGTATTTTTGAAAAGGACAATAACCAGTAAAGTGGCTGAAAATTGCGAGGAAATATTTACTGTATAATTCATAAGGTTTGTAAAGACTGATTTATTAAGATTAACATATGAAGATGATTTGATCTGTACTGTAGCTATTGTGAAAATAGCTCTGCCAATGTAGCTTCAGCAGTAGCTTCTATACATTCAATAGTAAATAATTTTGTGAGGAAATCCATCAACAAAATAGCCTCAAGAAGAAGGAAAAGAAAGTTAGCCAAAAATTTATACTATGAAATGAAAATGAAATTAATGCCTTCATTTAGCAGATAACAACAGAATTGTAATGATGAAATAAAGCACAACAAAACTGATCTAGCCATGTAGAGATTCACATTAAAATTTTCACATAAATAATGGCAAGTGAGTTACCTCAAGTTGAGTTAGCAGGAAAGGTCTGGCAACCATTACATTTACAGGTGCTATACCATTCAATAGTAAAAGTTGTTGCCAGGAAAGCTGTAACAATAGGTATTACAGTAGGATTTAATATTGAAAAATCCACAGATAAAACCACCTTCATTTAACAAAGCTGTAATAGTAAAATAAAACACAAGAAAAGTGAGATTCTCATAAAAAAATTGGCCAAAATAATTGCAAGTGAGTTACCTTAAGATTTAGCACACATTGTGTCGAGTTGTCAAGGATGCCAAAGAGAAAAATAGGCAAAGTTTGCAGGAAAAATCATCATGGTAGTCTTGAAAGGAGACTCCTAATAAAGTGTAGGTGAGTTGAAAATGAGTAGAAAAAAGAGTTTCGTAAAAGAGCAACACATGCTACATATGTATCTTCTAATATAAAGTATAATCAAGATATGTATTTTTCAGCATTTGCATATGAAAATAGAGAGAGGAAGAGATAGAGAGATAGAGAGGAAGAGAGTGAGGGAGAGACTAGGAGAGATATAAATGGTGACATAGAGTGATAGAGAGATAGATATATAAGAAGATATAGAGAGATAAAAAGGGAGAAAAAGACAAAGAGACACACAAACATAAAGAAGTAGTGAGAGACAAATAGAGATAGAGAGAGGGAGAGATAGAGAGGGGGAGAGAAAGGATAGATAGAGATACATGGGAAGAGAAAGAGAGAGATAGAGATATGTGAGAAGAGAAAGGAAGAGATAGGTAGAGAGAGAGAGAGAGAGAGATAGGGTGATAGGGAGGGAGCAAGGGAGGGAAAGATGGGGAGAGATAAAGATAGGGGGAGATGGAGAGAGGGAGGGAGAGAAAGGGAGAAATATTGGTAGAGGACAAAGAAAGAAGATGGGGGAAGAGGGAATGAGATAGGTAGAGAGGGAGAGAAAGAAGAGGGGGTAAGAGAGGGAGAGGTAGCTCAATATATAGAAAGGAAGAGGGAGAGGGAGAGAGAGATATAGAGGGAGATAGAGATAATGAGATATAGATAGAGAGGGGGAGGGAGAGATGAGAGAGATAGAGGGGGCAAGAAAGAGAGAAGTTGAAAAAGACAAGTGATAGAGAGATAATGTAGATAGAGATAGAGAGGGGGGATATAGAGAGATAGAGATAGAGATAGGGAGAGAAAAACAGGGAGTGTGTGTATATGATTGAGACAAAGAGAGATGTGGAGATCGATAGAGAGGGAGATAAATATATATATATATAGAGAGAGAGAGAGGGAGGGAGAAATAGAGGAGAGGATAATTATAGAGCTATAGAAACAGGGAGTGATAATGAGAGCGAAAGAGAGAGATAGGGATATAAAGAGGGAGATATACGGATAGAAAGGAGATATGGATAGATATTAATCATTCATTGGCATGCACAATGGGTATGCCAAAGAGATGTGGTAGGTCAATCATGAATTTTTTTTTTCTCCATTACCAATAGGCTCATTCTATGTTTACAATAAGGAAAGAGGGATAGATAGAGGGGGGAGAGCAAGAGAGAGGGATTAGGAGATAGATATAGCGGATAGAGATAGAGAGGAAGATAAAGGTAGAGATGGATATGGAGATGAAGAAGGAAAGGGATAGATAGAGATGAAATAGATTTAAATATATAGAAAGAGAGAGAAAGATAAATATAGAGGTAGAAAGTGATATATAGAGAGAGGTAGAGAGAGATGGATATATAATGAGATAGAGATATAGGGAGAGATGGGAATAAAAAATATGGAATAAAGGCAGAGAGGCAAAAGAGATATTGATATAAAGGGTCTAGGGAAGAAGGAGAGAGAGAGAGGGAGAGAGAGAGAGAGAGAGAGAGAGGTGGGAGGGATGGAAGAGGGAGATAGATCAATATATAGGAGGGAGAGGGGAGGGAGATGTAGATGGAGATAGAGGGATGGAGAGGTATATAAATATATGAATAGGAAGAGATGGGGAGATAAGATAGAGAGGTAGGGAGATAGAGGTAGAGGTAGATAAATATATGAATAGAAAGAGAGAGAAGTGAGATAGAAAAATAGAAATATAGATATAGAGTAGGAGAGATGGAGGAGATGGACTGAATGAGAGATAGAGGCGACAAAGGAATATATTGATCTAGTGTATCCTCTTGCTTATTTCTCTTGTTTCCACCTGTTTCTCACCTTTGGGAGTCTTCAGTTAAACCATGTACAGTCATTTTTGTTTTACTCATACTTCCTTTGGTTCAATTCCAAAGGCAACCTTATGTTCTTGAATGTTGATTCCCTTTGAAGTCAGTTCATGGTAAATTCGATAAAGCTTTACACCCTTCTAATTACATTTGTGAATAGATAATCAAATGCTAAAATGAATGTTCAAAGATATATTTTGACGTATTTTATATAGATTTATTGAAGATTTATAAAAATAAATGAGAATTGACATGGTTATGTTAATTTATTTCACACATCTTTCACCAATGACCAGCTTAGATAAGAAATATAAAATTAAAAATATATATGTATATATTTTATAAATTAAATTGATGTTATAATTATATTATTTGTTATATGACCCCTCGCTAATTAATTCTTCTAACTTTGTATAGATAAATTAAAAATAATATCGTAATTTAATATATGTTAGATTAAATTAAATAATATATATTATACAATATAAAATAATAATTATAATTATAATTATAATTGATGTAAAAATATATAATACATAATATTAAAATTGTATGAATGCTGATTATATAATATAATAAATAAATAATTAAAGAGTAATTTAATATAATATCATAATTTAATATATTAGATTAAATTAAAATATATATATAATTGTACTATTAATTATATAAAATAAATCTATACTTAAAAAATAAATATAACTTAATATACAAAATATAATTTTAAACGTATTATATAATATATTAAATAGAATTATAATATGATTTTAAGAATAAATTTACAATGTCATATACAATTACTAGGTAAATAAAATTTATTGATTTTGTTAAAACTATTTAAAAATTTCTAAAACTACCTACAAAAGCTGAGAATTAAAAATGTGGAGTATGGGGGAAGTTGACGCCTGACAAAAAGTAGGAAAAGACCAGTTGTTAAAAGGAACTTTTTTCTTCGTAAAATGTATGACACATAGCCTGTTCCAAAGCTCCCATGTTTGCACGCGTAGGTAGAATGGCCATAAAATGTATGAGATCTGGTTTTACACCTGCATTTGAGGCATGTTGTGAAAAATTTCAGTCCCTATTTCGTTTCAAAATTTCATCTCGGTGGTCCAGCCTGTTAGTGATGCATTCTGCAAGAACTATGGTAAAGATAAGTTGATTTTGTCTACGATTTTGTCTGCTTGCCTACTAATTTTGTCTGTCCATAAAAACATTTGTGGTTTTTAAATACATTCAATACTAAGTGAGTTATCCTATTTTTCACAAAAAGGTGTAAGTGATCTGTCAAGCAGAACAATGGTTGTATATGTGTAATTTGTTGTATATGAACTTGTAGCAGCTATATGGGGAAGTATCATTGCAGTCCATGAGACCACATTTCTTTGAGGCATTTTGTCAAACAGTTCACGTGTTTTTTCTATGTTCCCACATTTTGCATACATGTCTACCAGGGCAGTTGCCTCTACAGCATCTGACAAAATTTCTCTATCCTTTATGCTTTGATAGATTTCTATACCCTGTTGCAAAGCTCCCATTTTGGCACAGGCTGTGAGGATGATGGCAAAGGTTGTAGAATTTGGCTTTAGACCTACCAATTGCATTTGCTTGAAAGTTTTGCAATCCCTTTCAACAAATCCATTTTGTGAATATTCTGCAATCATTGCATTCCATGAGATTACATCTCTTTGAGGCATTCTGTCAAACAGTTAACGAGCTTTTTCTATGCTTCCACATTTTGCATACATGTCTACCAGAGTATTTCCAACTACAGTATCAGACAAAAATCCCCATTTCATTATGCTTAGATAGAGGTCCATACCGTGTTCCCATGTTCCCATTTTGGTCCTCTTACATGAGTAAGAATGTAAATTTAAAACTTACCCTACACTTGTTATTGGGGGAATTAACCACATTTCAAGCTAGTCC
The DNA here is from genome assembly GCA_007258455.2 of Sequoia sempervirens. Classification (NCBI taxonomy): domain Eukaryota; kingdom Viridiplantae; phylum Streptophyta; class Pinopsida; order Cupressales; family Cupressaceae; genus Sequoia; species Sequoia sempervirens. Next base: position 12,932 of record VDFB02033169.1, read on the forward strand.
TTCTAGGTGCCGCATTTAGAAGGCAAGTTTTTTCTTTATTGTTAACCCTAATCAAATGTCTTCCTGTTGATCTATTTTGTACCTAACTCCTGCAGCAATATGATAAGGAAGAAGGGCGACGACCTGGAAGTAACATTGGAGAGGGATGTAGCTCCTTTGTTGGTGTTCAATTCATACGTTTGGGCAAAATTAGTGCTGGAAAAGATAGAAGCGTCATGAGGGCAACTTGAAGTTTCCCTTCACAGGCTTGTGCCAGCAGTAGTAGTAGGTTGCAAAGATGTGAAATTGACTGGACAATGCAGGAGAATGTTGCATGTGTAATGAATTGTTTTCTGGAGTCTACTTCTGATAACTCTGTTCTGCAGGGGCTATGTGAGACATAGGTTGCAATCCACTAAAACAATCGCTCATGGGACAATTACCATGTGATGTAAGCAATGAAGTTATGATGATGGTTGCCATTTTTCTGAAGTGGAGTTTTTGTGACGATCAACGGTTGTGGATGGATGGAGAACCTTGGCAAGCGTGTATGTGCTTTCCAACCATCGATGGTTAAAAAGAGTGCTTCGAAATGAACGAATAAGATAGAAGGGAAGACGACAAGGAGTAATGAACGATCAAGATCTATTTTAAATGGTCTTGCATCAATTTTTAAACTGTCAATAGAGAAAATGGATTGGAAAATTCCATTGAGGGAACGCCTTCGGCGTAATTATATTATTATATATAAATAATATTGTTTTATAATAATTTACTATTAAAAAGAAATTAAAGATATTATATTGATAGAATAAATTTTGATTATAAAAGGACAGAGTAGATCACGATACTGATTTGACATAAAGCATACAATCACATGGGTGGGCGTACCACTTTCTCCACTATCAAGAAAGTGGGGGAGGATCCAATGTACCTAAAGATGATGTCTTGACATAAAGCATACAATCTTTTTCCAGAAAGCGATTGCCACAGGGGCAGCGATTGCCACAGGGGCGGCGAAACACTTTCTTTATCAGAAAGGAAAGGAGAACAATTCAATAATTGAAGGACTCAGAACGCTTGCTAGCAAGTTTTACCCACACTCTTATAAATTTCCATATATCCCTGGCATACTTACGTTCATTGCAGTTTAGGTAGTTCCCTTTGGTTGCTTTCAATCGATCAATAGCTCGGTACTAAGCTTCAGTTTCTCAGTTACTCAAAGCAAAAAGAAATATGGAATCTGCTTTAGTTGGTCTTGTTGTTGAAAAACTTGGCGGGATGATGATAGATCAGATAAGTCAGGAGGCTTCACTTGTTCTTAACTTCAGAAAGGAGTTTGAATGGCTGAGAGAGAAGCTTACAAGCATAAATAGCTATCTCAGAACAGCAGATCTCCAAGGTGCACACGATGAGTCCGTGAAAAGCTGGCTGCTGAAGGTTGCAGACATTGCTTTGGATGCAGAGGACATACTGGACGAATGTGCTGTTCAATCTCAAGGTACTGGTAACGAAAACCTCCAATCGTCTTGTGTCTGTGCTTTCAGTTATTCTCAATTAGGCTTTCGCTATAAAATGGCACGTCGGATTAACAACGTGAAAGATAGAATGAGGTCTATTATGAAAGATGGAAAGGAGCTGAGACTTGTTAGGGATCTGACTCAGTCTCAGCAACCCTCCACGAGCACGTTGCAGAATGTAATGCCGCGGGGAACAAGTCTGATGGAGATCGATTCACGACCAGTGGCTATTCAGCCCAAGGTTGAACATGTCCTCCGCTTACTCGATGATCCTGCCGCTCCTCTCATTGCCGTCGTTGGAATGGGCGGCGTCGGGAAGACGTTTCTCCTGCAAATTGTCTTTGACAGAATAAAGGATAAGTTTGAGAAGTCAATCTGGCTTTCTATTTCTCAGACTTACTCTCTTAGAAAGTTGCAAGCTGACATGGCCTCAGAATTAAAATTGAACGAGGTCCTAAATGGACAGGTCAGTGAGGGGCAGGCAGCAAAGTTGATTCATGACCAATTAGTAAGCACACGTTGTCTCATTGTGCTGGATGATGTGTGGAGGACAACTGGGGAATATAACAACCTCGCAAGGTTGATATCTGCACTCGGCATTCCATGGGGGAATAACAGCCAGTGCAAAATTGTGGTCACCGCACGAAGAAGAGATGTGTGCGGAAACATGGAGGCTTGTGTCTATGAGTTGCAACCTTTGTCAGCAGAAGAGAGCTGGAACCTCTTTTGTGCTTTTGCCTTCCCTGACTTTCAGCTAAATCAGCCGCCCCATCAACTTGAAGGGATTGCTCGTGAAATTGAAGGGGAATGTGGGAAATTGCCCTTGGCTGTTAAAACAGTGGCAGCATCTCTGGCGGGCGAGAGATCGTCAAGAGAGTGGGAATCCAAACTGGGGCAGATAAGAGCAGTATCTTATACCGAGGATCCAATTATGCAGATTCTCAAGTTGAGTTATGATTCTCTCCCTGCTCATCTCAAACCTTGTTTTGCATATCTTTCTATCTTTCCTGAGGATGAGGAAATAGACTACCAATATCTCATAAACCTGTGGGTAGCAGAAGGATATGTTCCTCAAGGAGAGGACCAGCTAGATATTGGATGGAGGTATTTATGCCATCTTCAAAGTCTATGTTTGATCGAGAGAGTAGGCAATATTTATGATCAAGAAGAAAAAACGTTTAAATTGCATGATTTATTGCTGGATTTGGCCATTAGTATATCAAAGGAAAGTCAATGTGCATTTAGTGCAGAGGAAGCCACCAAGAAAGGTCCTATTGTGCAAACGAGTAGCAGGTACCGGAGGATTTTAATGGCCAAGAAAAGCATGGCCGATTGTGATGTAAATGTAATGGCAAGCAACATGGCATATTCTGCATCATGTCTTCGCACTGTATCTTTCTCACAAAATGGAGGCATTCAAAACATTCCGGAAATCTTGCTTGGTGGTGCGAGAGTATTGCGTGTTCTCGACTTGAGTGGCACTGACATCTTGTCATTGCCAGATTGTGTTGGAAATTTGAAGCTCCTCAGAGTTT
>VDFB02033171.1:0-47303 GCA_007258455.2 Sequoia sempervirens
TTTTCATTTTTGAACACTCTGAACTCTTCAACTTCTTCTTCTTGGCAGAAACAACCCTATTATCAAATGGATGAAACCTATTATCCAATGGATAGAGGAACTACTTCACTCAAAAAAGATCATAAAGATAAAAATTCAACTAGATATCAAGATCTACATCTATTGGAGCCATCTCATACATGATTGTAGCACTTCATTGCCGGGGTATAGTAAGTTGCAACATCATAATTTTTTCATTCATCATTCTCCATGTTCCTATTTCATTCTATTTCAAGGTTTGATTACCAAAATGGGGTTTGACCAATGAAAACCCATATCCACTAACAAAACCAAAATTTCCCCTCTCTTTAGTGTGTGATTTATTGGTTTATATTGAAGATATATTAAAGAGAAAGTTTGGAGAAAGTTCTCAAAGTTGTCGCCTTGTATTGAAGATACTCGGAGAACTTGTACAGGTTGTAAATCAAGGTTTCAGATCTAGGAATCAATTGGGAAGCATAGAGCATACCATGAATACCAAATTTAGACCTTGAATTTTTAGAAAACCCTAACTAGACTTATTCACCACTTTTGGCGAATTAGTCCTAACTTAGGTCAAAAATTATTTTTTTATAGATTTAGAAACCCTTTTTCTAGAAATTTGTTGTTGTATGAAAAAATTAGATTTGGGATTGATTCACCTAGCTTGACATATGAGTCCCAAATAACATTAAATTCATAACTTCTAGTATTTCAGAGCTCCTTCTAGTCATCTTCAATTTACCAGGTTCATAAATTTCATCAGATTACATCTTGTTATTATGTTTTATTTGCACTTCTAGGTCATTTATTTAATGTTTGCATTGAATTAGGGTTTAACATTACATCTTGCATTTCATTTGTATTTCCAAGCCCTAGCTTGGTGGTGAAACCCTCACTAGTTTACAATCAACCTCTAAAACAACCCTATTGCTTGAAAGTGAAGATGGACTTGAACTTTTGAAAAACATCGTTTAATCTTTTGGAAAACACCTCACCTCAACCACTAGTTGTCCTTTACCTACAAGTGATGTCACAAGCCAAGGAGGAACTCAAATTCCTCCTCCCACAACAATTGCCTCAATTCCTACATATACCAACCCTCAAGTCACAACAACAATGCAACCAACTAGTAATGTGATTCCTTCCTTGGGTATTTCCACTAGTATTCCTAGCTCCTTTGTGGCATCGCGCATCATATCTCCTACCACTTTACAATCTATAAGAATTATATTTACTTTTCCCTAAAACACATACACCCCTCCACCTTTCTCACCTCCATCTGATAATACCAACAATGACCCTCTCATAAATCAACTCTTCCAAACCATTTCATCCCTTCAAAAAAAAATTTCCTCCATTAACCAAAATAAAAATGGCCCACCTACATATTATGTTAAAAGAAGCCCATTTTCCTTGGAGATATTACCAACACAAATGCAACAAGGTGTAGAGGTTCCTAGATTTAAGAAATATGAAGGAAAGGGAGATCCTTCTAGCCATTTTAATGCTTATACCACCTTATGTTGTGACTTTTTCCTTTAAGATAAACACTTGGCTAAGCTTTTCTCTTCATTACCGAACAACTCAATTCGTTCATTCAATAAACTTGTTGAGGCATTTTTCAACCATTTCCAAGTGCATATAACTCCTAAGATGACCTTTTTTTATTTGATGAGATGTAAGAAAAAAGAAGAAAAGATAGTTGACTTTATCTCACAATATCAATCACTCTATTCCCAAATTGATGTCAAGGTTCCTAATCCTCACCTTCAAAAGATGTTCATAGAAAATTTTCAAAGAAATATACAAGATAATATCACCATGATAAAATTACCTGGCTTCATGTACTTGTGTACTACCCTCCATGATAATCAAAATTTGGTTAGTAGTTGAGATACAAAATCCACTTCTAGCCAAAATGAGAAGTTTGAGTCCTCAAACCAAAACAATTCTCAACCTTTTTGAGAATAGAATAAAGGTTTCCTTCCATTCAATCGCCCTCCACCAAAATATAAAAAATACCAATAACCAAGTAGCTACTATTAAATTTGCAATACCCTTTAGCTATGGGGATATGAAAAGACAATCCACTCCCTTACCCAATACCCTTCACAAAACAATGTCACAACTCCTAGAATAGAAGATGATTACCTTACCTCTTGTTAAACAGCCCAATCCTAATAAACCATTTCCTACCAACTTCAAATAAAATGCTTATTGCCATTCTCACCGACAAAATGGACATGATACGAAATATTGTAAGAATCTTAAACATCTTATGCAAGACCTCATTGATTCTAGTCATCTTTTCATTGGAGGTGTTTGTGATCAAGGAAATAATTATGTTGCCCCTCCTAACCAAAAAATACAAATTTCTACCAACCCTATGCCTAATCACAACATTTCATTTGGAAAATCCAACAAAATTACAAAGATGATATCATAGGAGTGATACAGATCATTCCTCCAAAGGGTCAAACTAAAAATCCTCTTTATATTGCTTTCTTCTCACATGATGTACTTAAACATGCACCCAATGGTCCTCTTTACATAGCCAACCAAATCTATGACACGCCCACTAATGGAATATTAATAGATCCTATCTATGGAGAGAATGTGATCACCAAGGAATTCTTACTTCTTCATGAGCTTTATCAAGACACATATGATAAACCAAAAACATCGATCAAGATGCATAATGGTTTTGCTTGCCCTACGATGGGATAAATAACTCTTCCATTACAAATAGGACTGAAAAAATTAGATATCTCATTCTCCATCATCTCACAGTCAGACCAATTTCATGTGAAGTTAGGCTATCCATGGATTTTCTCCATGAATTTAGTCCATTCAATTGTACATAAATGCTTAAAGTTTCCCTTTGATAATGAAATTCTCACTGTCTATCATAGTGGCTTTAATCCCTTGTCCTTCTGTGGAAACATTTTCTTAGATTTATTTTGGCCTAAGCCTATAGAACCTATCAAACCATGAGAAGAATTATTTTTCAAATCCTATCAAAAATTCAATACAGAGAAAATATCAGAGTTATCCCTTTAAAACATGCCTCAACCTACCACCAAGCCTACCATCCTTGATGAAACAATGATTGAGCCTATAGAAACTCTAAACAACCAAGACCAACTAAAGAAAAAACCTTCACCTCCTTCCTACAAAGACCAAGAGATAACAAAATCAATCTTGTCACACCTTCTAGAATAAAAGAAGTTTAGAAAGTCAAAGAGAAAGCGGTCAAACAACGTCCCATGGTTTTTTTCGTTCCTCCCCTTGGGGAAGAAAAGAAACCTATGGTTGATCAACCTAATCTGACACAAATGTAACTTGAAAACCAGACTAAAAGAAACATAGGGGCTAGAGAGAATAGGTGTAGATGTCATGCCCTTGCTCATAGGTTACCTAAAGAATTAAACATACAAAATCAAGATCCAAATTTGATTGAAGCAAGACATGATAAGCCTCCCCCTTCACCAAAACAAAAATATCCTATTATACCACAAGAACAAGATCCAAACCCTTCTTTACACATTATCATTCAACATCATCTTGTGATTAATTTAGTTGAAGATGAGGAGATTACTAAAAGTGATGAGGAAGTGCATAATGAATTCAATACATTGTTTTCCTCTTCTATGATCTAAAATGAAAATTTTGTTAAGAAGAGTGTTCAACCTAGTGATGGCTCTAGTTTGGAACTTTCTATTGTCCCTTTGGCTAGTTTTCCACATTTGGTATACAATGAACATGACTGGAGGTGGAGGACCTACTTTAGGTTGACTCACATGTTCCTTACTAGTCTTTTGCATTAGTTCTTTTTCATCTTTTATCTGATTACATGTGCGTAATGTGATCCCCAAGAGTGTTCTATTTAATGTTTTTTGACATTCCTATATTTGTACCATTAATGTTCTCTATGTCATATATATTTTTGCTTTTTCTTTATTTTATTTCTTGTGTTTTTCTTTTGGAGATAATGCAAGGTGTCAAGACCTTCATTTCTCTTCCATGTTGACCCAAAAGCTTTTCCTTATCTCTTTTCTTTGTCTCAAGTCTATTTTCCTTTTGGGGATGATGCAAGGCATTGAGACATTCATGTCTCTTCCATGTTGACCCAAAAGGTTTTTCTTTGTTTTTCCTCTCTTTTTGTCATTCTTCCAATTCTATGAGTATTTGGGGAATGGTGATAGTTTTGAGCTATCTCTCAAATCATTATAGCAATAAAATATTGACCCAAAATCCACAAATCCCTTATGTGTTTGGTTTTTTCATGTTTGGGGAAACCCCTCTCTTTTATTTTCTTTTGCATGACATCGCTTTACTTGGAAACATATGACTTGGCATAGGGCTTTCCAAGTTAGCTCTCATGTCTTTTTTCTCGTTAGCATTTATCATTTCCTACTTTAAAGTAATTGCTCATAGTATGGTGTTTAGCAATTTATTTAAAGTTGGGGCATAGATTGGCATTATTCTTTTTCATTTTTTTTGTCTTTCATGGTTCATGGGGTAGTGTTTTTACTTTATGTGATGTGTCTTTCGCTTTGTGGATGACATTCGGTGTGATTTCCTTCAATAGCATGATCTATCTTAGCATATTACATTCCTCTAGGTGGCTTGATGTGACACACTACATCCATTATGTTGTGAATCTTCTATTTTTTGATTGGTCCTCTCTTGGACACATTCGGCACAATTTTCCCTAATTTAAGACCTTGCATGAATTAAAAAAGAATCCTTTGAATGTTCTTTGAATTTTTTTTTTCAGTTATATAGCCACCTTGCATAACACAACTTGCCTGCCTATAGATCTATCCTTTTTTTTTTATGAGCTACAAGCATACGAAGTTTTTTTTATCTCATGAAGATTAAAGTTCATTTTTGTGTCGCACCTTACTAAATTTATTAGGAGGTATAACTTTGGTATGCTTTGATGGGAAGCTGAATGAGGGCATGAATTTCACTTATCCACTCACGCGCGTGTGTGTGAGTGCATACCGAATCTATGTGTATGTGTCTCACCTTCTTGGATTTATCACCTAGAAAATAGCCTAAAGTTATGTTGCCTTAGAGTGAGAGTGCATTTTTCATACAAAAAACCTAGATCTAATCCACATTGTGATGGAACAATGATCAAATATTGATTTGTCCCTTTCTCTTTCAGTTTGTTTCATTTTCTTTGTCTTTGGTAGTGCATGGTTGATCTTTTTTGATGCTCTTTATATTTTTCTCATGCATGTTCTTTTGTGCCTATGTTGTTTTTCCATGGGATCTTCATCCTGATGGCATGATCACCCCTCTTGACCATTTTCATCCTATCTTACTGGCATTGGCACACTTGGACCCCTCCTGATGCATGTTTGTCAACTTTAGTGTGATCTTGAAGAAAGTTCACCCTCTCACTAAAGTGGGGGCTAAATGAGGCAAAGAAAAAAGTATCCCTTTTGATTTTCGTTGCTTTTTTGGGTGCTCCTTGTTAATTGGGATTAATGTTTCCTTGATTTATTGTTGTAATGTTTTTGACATGTATTCACATTAAGTATTGGGCCCTTGTGAACTAATGAACATAAATGCTACCTTACTAAAGTGTTGTGAAGTGTTCTAACACACTTTCAAACTTTTCTAAGGTTTTATTAATTAACTACACATAATAAATCTCTTTTAAACCTTAATCATGCCTTATTTTGAGTGTTGTAAAGTGTTGTAAAATACTTTTAGACTTTTATAGTATTGTCATTACTAATTGGGCTTCTTTATGCTTTAATTGGCCTTATTTTACATCCACAAAACTAATTTAGTGCATATTTTCAAGGATAATCCCGATGAAAATCAATATCCAATCATAATTCAAGTGTTTTAGGTTGAATGTCCTAGAGTTAGTGATCTAGGACTCATTCACCACCTTAGATGAATGAGTCCCACCTAGGTTTTTTGGTCTTGAACCTAGTTTCACACCTTCCTAATCATTTTTAAAAATGGTCCGATAAATTATGCCTAATGGGACTCATCCACCATCTTCGGTGAATGAGTCCCATGTGGCCCAAAATCAATTAATTAATTCAAAATTTTAATAGATTTTATCATCTTAGATCTAAATTCAGCTTGTAGTTTTATAATTTTAGGAATTCTTGCATAATTAATAATAAATACAAGTTAATTTCACTCATTTTATCCTAAGAAGAATTCAAGTATTCATCCAAACAGATCAAATTTGAGTTGACAAGAGCATTCAAAAGTCTTCAAGAGAAGATTATAAAGAATTTTAGAGAATTATTCAAGCATCAAGCATCACATTAAGGACTTCATGCATCATGTTTTTCTTTTACATAACAATTGTGATGTAGGGTATTTATTATTCAAGCAATCATTTCATTCAAGATATATCCTATACGAGCAAGAGTCAAGATCCACATCCATTGGAGCCATCTTGTACATGATTGAAACATTTCATTGCTATGGTTTGGTGATTTACAACCTCATATTTTGTTTATTGACCATTCTCAATTCCTATTTCATTCTTTATCAAGGTTTGATTACCAAAACAAAGTTTGACCAAGGGAAACCTCTATCGACTAACAAAATAACATTTTCCCATCTCTTTAGTGTGTGATTTTCTGGTTTAGATTGAAGATATATTAAAGAGAAAGTTTGGAGAAAATTGTCAAAGTTGTCACCTTGCATTGAAGATACTTGGAGAACTAATACATGCTGCAAATTAGGGTTTTAGATCTAGGAGTCAAATGGGAAACACAAAGAAAACCTTGAAGTTTAGATTCAGACCTTGAAGTTTTATAAAACCCTAACTAGACTGATTCACCACTTCTGACAAATGAGTCCTAGTTTAGGTGGAAACTAATATTTTTGTAGATTTAGATACCCTTTTTCCAGAAACTTGTTTCTATACATAAACCTAGATCTAGGACTGATTCACCTAGGTTGGTGTATGATTTTTAGTCAACAGTAAAATTAGAATTTCCAATATTTCAAAGCTCCTTCCAATCATCTTTAGATTCCCAAGTGCCCACATTTCATCTTATAGCTTGTTATTATGTTCTATTTGCATTTCTAGGTCATTTAGTTAAAGTTTGCATTGAATTAGGGTTTAGCATTACATCTTGCATTGCATTTGTCTTTCCAAGCCTTAGCTTGGTGGTGAAAACCCCATTATTTTACAATCAACCTCTAGGATAGTCCTATTGCAAGATGTATTTCTCCTTTGCATTTAGATCTCTAGGGTTACCCTTTAATGAAATAATTGGAAAGTGGGTCTTCTCTATGTCCTAAGCCATATGATAGCACTCCTCAACCCCATTTTTATGTTGTTTTAGTCTCTATATTTCTTCATTTGAAATGTATTTGATATAAGAAACCAAGAGATAAGAAATTAATATTGGGCCATTAGAGATCTATCTAAATTAATCTCATTCAAGCTTTTATTTCTTCACATGTTGGATAGATCCTAATAAATTTGACAATGATAATCATTTTCCTCATAACTTCCATCCTTCAAAATATGGTAAGGTATTTCTATACTTATAATCACCATATATATTAATTAAATTTTCATAAAATAAATAATAATCTCAAATAATATATTTTCAATTATTTTATAAATATATACAATAAAATAAAAAAAATGATATTATGGTATTTAAAAAAAAAATGATATATACATATGTTGAAGTGATAGGAATATTATGTTTCTCTAAATTTTTAAAGAGGCATGGATAAGAATTAAAAGTTACGATTTATAATATTTGAGTCTCTAATAAACTTCATGTCTTTCTTTTGAAACTTGACCACCTAGTTAAAAGTGCAAACACGTTTCATAATTACATGCAAAATTTCATCTTTATGATAGATTATAATTCTCTAGAGTCTGAAACATAAATGTTGGCTACCAATGTAAAGGGATATGTAGTTCTTTGTTTCTTCAATCCTATAGATCTATATAAATATCTCACTAATAGCCATTCTATAGTTTCTAGAAGCTGGGTTAATATTAACAAAAAATGGGGAAGGATATTTCTTCACAGGACTCTTTTTTGTCATTTTTCACTTAAAGATAAAATAGAAAATTCCTATTAATAGAAATTTCTTATATAAATTTGGTTTTAATTAGATTGAGTGACACTTTTTCTTTGTTAAAAAGGGGGGCAATAAAAGAAAATTGCAGTATTGAAAGTATTATTTTGGTGTGTGTTTATGTTTTTTTTTAAGGATGTATTTTTCATGTATATAATGTCATGGCATTGATTATAAATTTTTTATTTTATAGGTGATGCTTATCATTATCAAATGATGTTGTAATATCTTCCTAAAAAATTGGGAGTAGCATCAAGATGAATAACTTTAATTTGATTTTTTTTAAATATCAATTAGTCTTTTATTAATAATCTTTTTTACTTTAAATTTCTATTGTAGAAATGAAGTCTCTATATAATTTTTTTTTGTCAAATGTGTTCTCTTTCTTTTTTCCTTTCATCATTTGATCCATCAATGTTGTATTTAATTTCTCCACCTTGCCCACCTCCTAGTGTCTATTAAAGATCAGTATCCTTGTTGATCATTATTAGTGATTGAAATAACCATGATTAATATGTGTCTAATAAATAAATTACAAGAAAAAAATAGAATTCAAAGAGCACAAAAAAAAAAGGAATAGAAATGGAACCAAGATGAAAATAAAAAAACCAAACTAAACTCAAAATAGCCACAAAAGAAAGGTGTAAACAATAAAAAATAAACCAAAACAATACTAAAGAACATAATCCCACACTAACTATGTATAAGAAGGCCCTGGTTATCTTTAGTAACTAACGTAGTGTTTAAGATATTGTCTATTAATTAGCAATGGGGTAGGATATCTAGTTAAATAACTAATCCTAAAGTTGTAATCTTCTAAGATATTAGCAATATGGTAAGGACCTAATAACAAAGTTCCAAATTTAGGGTGGCTCTCATACTTTTCTCTTGTTGTACCTAACAAAAGGACAAGGTCAAATATCCTAAAAGCCTTAACTTTATCTCTTTTTTAAGTCACCCCTTTGCTACTACTATATCTGTTTAGCTACATGTTCTATGGTAGCATTTCTCATCTCTTCTAGGTTTAGAAAATTCTTTAGTATAACTTGAAACTTATTCTTTATTTCTACATATTATTTCATGAATAACAAGGTTAAAATTTTGAAGTTGATTAGGAACACAATATTAAACCAATAAAATAGTTATTAAAGAAATGTTCCTAATGAATCCTTAAACCTAGTTGTAGTAGTCTACAAGGAATATTTCAATTAGGTGTGCCAGTCTCTGGGATTAATTTTGAATAGTTTCTTAATAGCATAAAAAAATATTCTTATTACTAGACTTAGCAATGCCATTCCCTTATGGATAATAATTAGAGGAAAATTATAAAATTACATTATACTTGAGATTTTATTGTAATAAATTAGTTAGAGAAAAGATAGGATTGATATCACATGCTAGAGTAAAAGACATTCCAAACCTAGTCACAATATGATCTTTCAAAATTTTGGTGACTATCTCAATAGTGTAGCTCTTATAGGATATACCTTTTGTCCACCTTATGTAGTAGTATATTCCTATAAATAGAAAATTTCAGGTTAATCATGCGAATACAATTAAAATCCCATTGGGAAAAAGGACATACCTCATAAATATGATGTAAGGGAATGGTAAGGTTTCTCTCCTTATGTAGAATAGTTTGGAAAATATGACACTTCTTTATATTCACAAGAATCCTTGAATAAGTAAGGTAAAAAAGAAATTCTCTAAGAAGTTGAGTTGTTACATTGAAAAAATCATACCATGCTCATACTATGGTATATGAAAAATGGGGTTTGAATGCAATCATATGACTTAGGACATAGAGGATACCCACTTTCCACCTACTACATTAAAGAGTAACCTTAGAGATCTCAATGCAAAAGAAAAAAATCTTGCAATAGGGTTGTCCTAGGGGTTAAATGTAAACTAATGAGGGGTTCACTGCCAAGTAAGAACTTGGAAAAGACAATTAAATGAAAGATGAAATGGAAAACCCTAATATGATGCAAACTTGAACTAAATGACTTAAAAATACATATAAAATAGAATAACAAGCTCTAAAATGAAATGTCTGCACTTGGGAATATGAAGATGACTAGAAGGAACTCTGAAATGTTTAAAATTCTAACTTTTTGACCTAGTGGGACTCATTCACCATTTTGGGTGAATCAATCCTAGTTGAAGATTTTTTTTCTCAAAAGAAGGTTTTAGACAAAAGGGTATCTAAATCTGCAATTTTTTTTTGAAAAAACCTATTGTGGGACTCATTCATGACTTGTGGGAAATGATTCTAGTTTGGATGTTTCAAAACTTCAAGGTATGAATCTGGTCTTCACTATCTTCTCTTTCTATTCCCCTTTGTTTCTAGATCTGGAACCTTGATTTTCAGGATTGTAAGTAACTTTTTGTGAAGATAGAAACCTTGTGACAACTTGATGACTCTAACTTGATGACTCTATCCACCCTTGCAACCTAATCTTCAATGATCCTCAAGTCTTCAAAGCACCTAGATCTACAATCACACAAAGAGAGAGAAAAAGTGTTGATTGTTAGGGAGTAGGGGTTTTAGTTGGTGAAAACCCTTTTAGGTAATTAAAGCAAATGACAAGACAATGAAATGAAGGAATGAAAGATGAAACAAAGAACATGAATCATGGAAAATGATACCTTGAATTTGATGTCTTGTAAATGATGTCTTCTAAGTCTGTAGAATGTCCATGAAGGATGTAGATATTGATCTTAAAAATAGGAGCAGAACAATGCTTGATCTTAGATATTCAATGCTACATCACAACACTAGGTCAATAACATGGTTGATTCCTAATATCCTTCACATGATGATGGATCTTGAATTGATATAATAATTGATGAATAATTATGCCCTTGAATTCCTTAGAAATGATCTCTAAAGCTATCTTGATGATCTTGTAAACTCTTGGAATGCTTTAAACTTGAGTGCTTGACTTGATAACATGAATTCAGTGAAATAATTATTTGAGAAGTTTTTATATAGGAAATCGACTCAAATTACTATTTATTAGATCCCCAAGGATGGAATAGAAGAAATTTAAACTTAAAATCAAAATTTTCCCACTCAAACTCTTAAAATATTCCAAATGAGGCTCATTCACCAAGTTGGGAAAATGGGTTCCACCTAGATGGGACTCATTTAGACAAAGTCGGGAATGGGTACCAGAGGGCCTATTTTAATTGTTAAAGTGTTGCACTAGTAAAAAAAAATCATTCCATTAGTTTATATAACATGTGCCATCTGATATGAGCAATGTCAGGGTGTTTCCCTTTACACCATGAATAAAGGTGTTACTCAATACAACCAACAAAATTAATACTAGTATTAATTAAGAAAGAATAAAAGTGCATTTTATATTGCAAGTTTACAAAAGAAAGTCCAAACATAGCAAAAATATAAATGAATTAAAAAAATTGTAGACTTGTCTTGATGAATTCCATAAACAGAGTGTTCAACATAGGCTTGAAATATACATATTGAAACCTTGATTTTAGAACCTTGTTCAAGATTTAAGAAAGGTGATATGCTCATATTATAGAATGAAGTTGACATATTATAGAATGAAGGCTATCAACACTAACCAGATTGTAACATCATTATCAACAAAAATTTCCTCGAAACCAAGCCCAAGAATTCCATCAGACTTGGACAACAAAAATTTCAACCTTGGTTCATGTGTTGTCTTAGTAAAGACCTGCACCATTAAAGAATCCATTTATACATAAACTCCAAATTATGTTGGTGAGAAAATATCTTTGATATCCAATTGGGAAGCCTTAACATCCAAAAATTACTAACCTAATGTTTCACAACAAGTTTCCCAACTATGACATCATCTTCCCCATTCACTTTCCAAGAAACGCCCAATTCAACTTTTGAAGGCACAAACACATAAGGTCCTTTCTCCAACGGTAGTTTTCAAACTAATGATTAATAATAAAACTTGAGGCATCCATTAAACTTGCAAGAAAACAACTACTTGAGAAAATACACAGAAGCATCATCAAATGGTTCAAAAATCATCATCAGTATAACTCCAAATTTTTTATGTTACTATCCAAATTATTTATGTTTATTCTCTTACAATTCATGAAAATTAGAAAAAACTGTAGCAAGTTAGGGGACTTGATCATGGGAAAACTTCATAGTTAAAAGGGTTTTGTAATATTTCAAACATCATTCCATTAGTTTCAATCCCACCATTTTACACATGTGATTACTACCTATACAATAAGATTCAAATGGTGTTCATTTTATTGGTTTTGATCCCATCAATCCACATTTGCAACATCTACATGATGTTTCCAGTGAATGGTTGAAACATATCAGAGGTGATTGAAGGAAAGCCTCTCACAATTTAAGGAATGATTTAGGTATTGCATGGCACATGGAGTTAACCTAAAAATGTTGCAATAATGTCAAAATTCAAAATGGTACAAGGAGAGAGAAAAAATCAATACCTTATCTTTTTCCAATGTAGTTAAAGGATCAAGAATGGTAGGAGGATTCTTTTATTACATTAATCAAAGATAACAATATACTCTGATAATTACCAAATATATGACACCAAAATGTAGTACAAAATGAATTATTTGACAACAAATGTGTTTTGATAAACCAAATATACCCTTGATATATTGATTTAAATAACAATAAAAGAACAAAATAGAGATGACAAGATAACATTCATTAATTCATTTCAACAAACAATTGAAACTCAACGACAAGATAACATTCATTAATTAATTTTACAATACGTTTGAAAATCTTGTCCTAACTGACATGTCAAAAAGTGTCTTGACTGACATGTCAAAAAGTATCTTGTCAATTACCAACTTTTAACATAAATCATAAAGTATTAATTATCATTGTTTACATAAAAATTTAAAAGAAATGAAAGATGAGAAGTGAAGAAAAATTATGAGATGTTGAAGTCCACAACACTCGCAAGATATAGAAGTATGTTACTCATCATAAGGTACCCATGATCATTCAGATCTAGAAAGGTCCTCTATCCATGATAGTATCTGCAAGGCCTATTCTTCTGGGGGAGCTAGATATGTCTGCTCCCACTGGTACACCATGTAATCATGAGCCCATTTGTACTCCAAGATTTTTTATGTGTTGTCCAAGTGACTCTTCTATTTTCTATCCAATAACCCTTTGGTATCTGTGATGAATTTTGAGTACCCAACATCCAATGCAATTATTCCATCCAAGATTAAGTTGAAGTAGTGAATATTTATGTCACCATCCTTTTGTATATTAGTGAGGCAGTTGGGAACAATTTTTCTAAACTCATCTGTCCAATCCTTGGAGCCTTTTATTTGATCATCATCCCTTAGTATCTTAGGCACAAACCATTTCTTTAGTGTGTGAAATGAATCCATTCTTTCCTTGATCTTTTGGTCTTTTGCAGACATGTATTGAAATTCATCTATGACCTTTCAAACCATTTGCTCTATAGGCTTTAAAGTTGCGGGGACCTCAACACTCCTTTGTAAAATTCTACATAAATTCATTAAGATGTGATGTACAGGTTTCCATTTCTTGACTAAGAGGTCCAATATAGGTACATGGGCCTTTATCTAGGTAGGAACTATAATCTAGCAGTGACAAGTCTTGAACTCTTGAAATCTGGAAAAAGACTTGTAGTGGGACTCATACACTAGAAGTGACATATCAGTCCTTAAATTTTTTGGAAGGTCAACATCTAAATCTTCTCTCCTATCTCTACTCTTCCTTCTCAACCTAATTTCTAGATCGGAAATGCTAAATTCTTCTCTATAGGAATCTTTTAGTGATCTTGTAAACAAGGTGACAACTTTGACAGCTTTGCAAACTCGACAACCTCTTCCAATCTTACACTTCAATGTGTCTTCAACCTAGATCTGCAAATCACACA
Organism: Sequoia sempervirens; assembly: GCA_007258455.2. NCBI lineage: Eukaryota > Viridiplantae > Streptophyta > Pinopsida > Cupressales > Cupressaceae > Sequoia > Sequoia sempervirens. The sequence continues at coordinate 14,037 of VDFB02033171.1, forward strand.
CTAAAGAAAGGGAAAAATGTTGTTTTGTTACTGGATAGAGGCTTGCCTTGGTCAAACCTCATTTTTGTAATCAAATGTTGAAATGAATAGAAATATAATGAAGGAATGATGAATGAGCAAGTATGTAATGTTGAACCTCACTAAACTTTTGAATAATATGTTGTAAACATGTATGAAATGGATATCATGAATTTGGATCTTGACTCTTGTTTGAATGGTATGGATCTTGTCATGGAAGCTTGCTTGAATCATGAAACCCTACATCACAAATGTTAGCTCAATGATAAAAATGATGCATGATGACTTGTATATGATGCTTCATACTTGAATAATCATCTATTGAATACTCTTATGAGCTCCAAATTTCTATTAGGAATTCTCTCATGAAAGTATTAGGTGAAAATGAGTGAAATAACCTTATATTTATACTTGTTTATGCCACATTTCCTGAAATTACAACACTACAAGTCAACATCAAATCTTGGAGAATCAAATCCGACCAAGAATTTAAATTTAATTTAGTTCTAAGCTAAGTGGGACTCATATGTCAGAAGTGGCATATAAGTCCCATTAGGCTAATATTGGGATTAATTTTTCAAGAAATTCTTATATTAATGTGAAATCTAGATTAAGACCCCAAAACCTAGGTGGGACCCATACACCCAAGGTGGTGTATGAGTCCCAGATCACTAAATATATGCCATATAATAAAAAATCATTAAATTTTGACTGGTCACTTGATATATGTTGGGATTATCCTCGGAAAGATACATTAATTAAGGCTTGTGGATGCAAAATAAGGCCAAATAAGTTATAAAAAGTCCAATTAATTAGTAAAACCCTAGATTAGTGTGAAAGTGTAAGAAAAACCTTTACAACACCCTATATAAGGCATAATTAAGTCCATTTAGTTTATGAAGGCCCAAATAAGTGTGAAAATGTAGAGGGATACATTTTCCTACACTATAAGTATTTGAACATGGTTTGGTTAGGATGGGTGGAGAATATCTATAAATATAAAATTCAATCCTTTGTAAGAAACTAACATTAAAATGAAAGGGAAATCCTAGATTTCCTTTGGCATTATGTGAGGATGTTTAGCTAGTTGATATTTTCAATACACTCTCAAGATCATTATCACTAGAATAGATTAATTATTTCAATTTTATAAGGGTCAAATTTCTTATTATTATATGTTGTCAAATGTGTCTTCATTGAAGGCTCCCACATTCCCAACAAGTTATCAAGCATTTTGGCTCATTAGATTATCACTTGAAATTTTTACGAGGATATTTAACGTTTTTGATTTCATTAGTCAAAGGGATTCCACATCATTATTGGTGTGCCATTCCTCTTAACTTATTAAAATAGTATCTCTCTATATATTATGAGATTAGTACGATGACATGTTAGACCTACATATTGATAAAATGGTGTAAAAATATATAATATTTTTTTATTTTTCTAGTTCCATTGTATATCATGTTAATCAGGTATTTCCCAACATCCACAATCCATTATGTTGTTAGAGGTGCTCTTGCATTGCATTTTATGTTAGACCTATTATACTCTTTAAGAGATATTACAAAGAGGTTGAATAAGTAAGTGCATCATTGGTTAGGAATTGGCTTAAAAAATAATCACCTGATAGACTTATTTTCAATGATTCTAATTTTATAGAAACTTAAAAGCTCCTACAATATAATGAATTTCCCACCTGATGGCATGACACTCCAATTCAAATGCTTCCCATGCATTTTTTATTCCTTCCTCATCCTACCTCTTTGGTTCCTCTGCTTGCATGCAGCCTAGGTTTGTGCATCTGCCTGTGTCACCTGTGTGCAACCTAGTGGTGGATCTTTCTATGGATGGTTTGCTAGGTATAGACACTGCTATTGTGGGCACTTTGAAGAGCTCCCCTGTTGCGAGTTCTAGTTCTACCCATGCTTCTATTTCTTTTGATGAGTCTATGTGGTTTGGATCTGTTGGTGAGGGGTGTCCTTTTTTGTGATTTTGTGTTGCTCCTATGATTTCTCTCAGCCAAGAGGTCTCAAATTGTATTGAGTATTTTTCTATGTTGGGTCTTATCTAGAGATTTTTTCAATTTTGGCCTTCTCATTCAAACTTTCATTTTTGGATTTAAAAGTAGTGGAAACCTTTGGTGGAGGGTAAGATGGAAACTTACCCTTTTCCCATAGGTTTCTTTTTTTTTAATTTTTTTTTTTGTTGAGGATAGATAAACTATTTTGGATTATGGTGTATGGGATTGGGAATCTCACCCCCTTTCCATGAGACCTTGGGTTCATAATTTAAACCCTTTGAAATAACCCCTTAATGTTATGCTTATTTATAGGAGATTGTTGTATCTCCCCTTATATTTTTGGTGCCCCTCTACTTTTAAGGGAATTGGTAATGATCTAGGTCAGTTCTTGAAAGTGGATATTGCTTCCAAGAAATTTACACATACCTATCTTTCTAAGCTCTTGGTGGATGTTGATGTATCTCAAGCATTACCTAGTGAGGTTTTCCTTCGGGTTAATGGCTATTCCTAGTCTCAGCTGGTTGATTATGAAGGCATCCCTTTTTTTGTACACATTCATTTGGTATTGGTCACTTGGATTTACATTTCCCTCATGGATGTCATCTTGTTTCTTCCTCCAATTGGTGGAAGAATTCCCTATAGGAACATTTAACAATCCACCCTAATGATGATTCTAGCCCCCCTTATCGTTCAATGTAGTGAAATAATATTGGTGTTGATGGTGCAACTTCTCTTATGGCTTTTTATGTACTATTTATGGACAAGACAACTTCTACTGTTGAGTGTGCAACTTCTTTAGAGACCCATGTTGCCCCCATTATGGATAGGGTAGTTTAATCTTCAAATAATGATGCTTCATGCTTACATTTGGATGCTTCTCCAAAAGCGTTTGCTATTCCTCTTGTAAGTTATTCTAGAGGGGATACTCCCTCTTCTTATTTAAATGTTTCTCTTTTAGTTGTTGATTTCTCTTAGACATTGGTGCAATTTTAAAAGAAACATTCTTCTAAGGGAGTATCAGTTTCAAATGACATGCCATTAGAGGTAAGGTTGTTGTGTCCTAGCTTCAGTGCTTGAGTTGTTCCCCTCTTGTTTTCCTCTCTATTATACCTTTGGTTGGGGGCTTTGTTCTTGCTACTCATCTATTTTCTCTTTTTATTCTTGTCTTGTTGCTTCTAACTAGTTAAGCTATGTTTGGCCAATCTATTTTATTAGGTTGTTCAACTTTGGTTTAGTCTATTTGTTGTTGTTGTTCTTGTCCTACTTTTTGGACTGGTTCATGTATTTGACTAGTATTTTTTTGGGGTTGTTTATCCTAGTTGTAAGCTTTGTATGATAATTTACTTTATTGTAAAAGGGATCAGGGCCCTTTCAAAATACATACTTACTTTATAAAAAATAATTCTAACTTTAGATAATTTTTTAAGTTTCCATTCAACTTATAAGGGTTCAACCAAGACTATATGACTTAATACCTTTATCTAGGCTCACCATTACCATAAATTATGAGTTCATAATGGTTTTCAATTGAGAGATCAAATCACTTACATATAAGCTAGCTAAAGGAAAGAATATAATATTACCTCATAGAAAAACACCAAGAACTCATATTTAAATTGGCTTACCAATTTACATTTCTTACATCTTCAGACATAGGGCTATGTTATAGATTCCATTCACCATTTTAAAAAGAACAAGACATAGAATTATCATCTTTAAATTTTTTAAATCAAATAATATTTACCCTAATATACAAATACTTTAGGGTCTCATGGATTCAAAAAATATCTTTTCTAATAATTTTCAGAGGCATAAAAAATCACATTGAGAAAATGAGCAACACAATATTTATATTTTTGATATATAGCTCTCTCTTGTTAACTCCTCATCTAGATCCAGTTATATTAAATCATATTACCCATGTGCTATGTGATCCAAAAATTCCTCAATTACTAGAATATCATGTAATTATGACACATAAATTACATATATATGAGAAATCAATCTAGGAGAGTAAACCTTTATAAAGAAATTAGATAATCTCTTACCTTGCTAAATTCAAAATAATCCAAAGATTTTAATTTGAGAACTAAATATAATCCTTTTCCTTTTTGTTTATGAATTAGAGTCCATTTTAATAAAAAATTAATATTGTTGTAAACAACACATTATAATTTAAAAAAATGGCATTTTTGTATAAGAATTAAATAGGTGAAGATTAATGCAAGAAAATCAAGAAATATAACCTAATTATCTTGCCAATGATTATATTTCTACTAAGCAAAATTTTATGGATATTTTAACATGAAATTGATTACCTTTGAATTGAATCATTATAAAAGAATATAAATAGTATTACTATATTTTTTAGGATTGAAACTTTCAATGGCATTGTGTTGAATATTTTTTAGGTAAACTTCAACTCACCTAACATTAATTATTTCAACACACCAAGCTCAATGGAGGGAATAATGTGGGGATATTATTTAAGAGAGGATGTTGCACATACAAATTGAATTCAAGGCCACATAAATATAGATCTTTGATAAACAACTTCTATTTAGCCTTATATCATATAATTACATTATTCCATCTCCAAGGGAAGGGTGAAATTTTTAATTTTATTGATTTTTCTCCTAAAATTTCTTCAAAGATGGAAAATAGTTGAGTTGTAATCCACCCTCTTTCAACCATTTTACTCTTTATCTTTGACGCAATAAATTTCCTCCATTATCAATATGGTTTTCATCTCATTTATAGTTATGAATCACTTATTTCTTAGTGCTTATTTTATCCTATATTGTCTAATATCTTCCTCAATCCTACAAGGATTAACATCAACCTCCACAGTTTTCATTTTTTTTTCCAAATTCCTTGTTTTTCCATAAGTTTGCCTCCTATTTAACCATTCCTAATTTCTTATATAAATGAACCCTTTGCTCCTTTGATGTCACATTGCCACAACCACTTGATAAGGTGCTCAAATGACATAAAATCCATATTAAAGGAGTATCCTATAGGAATATGGCTATTCTCTATCTAAAGTACAACAGGCCAGTGATTTGATCCATTGCAATGTGTAACCTTTCAATATGGTTCAATTGACTCTAAATCCTATTCCAAATCAATCATGAATTGATATAGGTTACACTTACTACACTTTGATCCCACCAACCTATTTCGCAAAGTAAACAACCCTTCTTCAAGTTTCACATACCAAAGAGATAAATTGGAATATATTTCTCTATAGGAAATCAATCCTATAGTGAAAATTAGGATGCTACATTCCTTCTCCAATTATAGGGTGATATTAAGATCACCAGTACAATCTAATTATCCTTCCCAAAAATTTCTCTGCAAGTCGTTAACTTGTCACATAATATCTCTCTCAAGATTTTATTTCTAAGGAAAATAGATGTTTAAATAGATAAACTTGATCTAAATTAAAATTCTTAAAATTTATACATGTACGTGAAAATTAGGACTCCCAAAGTGATAATGCTATAAATCTTCTATAATTCAAAATGGATTCAAGCCTCATACTATCCCCTTGCACTTTCTATCACCCCTTTATTAAACACTGATTCATCATGCTTATCAATTCCTTACATTTCACATTTGATTCCTATGATAAAAGGGTTTATAAATTTTGGCTTTCTCCATGTCCTTCATTATTGTAACCTTCATCTTAGTCCATTATTCTTCCCTCTTGTCCTAGACCCATCACCAGGTTTTCAATCACCACTCCCAATATTTCCTACTAGGATATTGCACATTAAATTTTACTCTTCTTGCATGCAAATCTCCAATATTTCAATGACGGTTTCTCCCCATAAGTATCTCTAATAAATTCCTTCTTGTTATCTCCTCTCTCAAGACCACTATCAACTATATTCTTCATCTTTGTTTGACTCAATAGTTCATTGCTCTTCTAGACTCTCTTCCTCAATTCTGTTTCATTGCTTGACTTTAAAAAATCATCTATCTCAAGCTTAATAATCTTTGTCCTTGCTTCAATATTCTAGTCCTTCCCTTTCTCTTGTCAAGCATCATGTCAAGGAATTCATGCATCATGTTTGTTTTTGACCTAACAATTATGATGTAGGGCTTTTATGATTCAAGCTAGTACTTCATTCAAGCTCTATCCTATTCAAACAAGACTCAAGATTTACATCCATTGAATCCATCTCATACATGATTGCAGCACTTCATTGCTAGGGTTTAGTGAGTTGCAACATCATATTTTTTTCATTCATCATTCTCCATTCCTATTTCATTCTATTTCAAGGTTTGATTAACAAAATGGGGTTTGAACAAGGCAAACCGCTATCCACTAACAAAATAACATTTTCCCCTATTTTTAGTGTGTTATTTTTTTGTTTAGATTGAAGATACGTTAAATAGCAATTTTGGAGAAAGTGGTCAAAGTTGTCACCTCACATTGAAGATACTTGTAGAACTAATATAGGTTGCAAATTAGGGTTTTAAATCTAGGAATCAATGGGGAAGCATAGATCAAACCTTGAATACCAAATTTAGACCTTGAAGTTTTAGAAAAACCTAACTAGACTTATTCACCACTTTTGGCGAATGAGTCCCAATTTATGCCAAAATTTATACTTTTGCAAATTTAGAACCCTTTTTCGAGAAATGTCCTCTTTTACGAAAAACCCTGATTTGGAATTGATTCACCTAGCTTGGAATATTAGTCCCAATAAGCATTAAATTCATAACTTCTAGTAATTCAAAGCTCCTTATAGTCATATTCAATTTACGGGGTTCACACATTTCATCTTACAACTTTTTATTCTATTTTATTTGCACTTCTAGGTCATTTATTTAAAGTTTGCATTGAATCAGGGTTTAGCATTACATCTTGCATTTCATTTATCTTTCCAAGCCCTATCTTGGTGGTGAAACCCTCATTATTTTACAATCAGCCTCTAAAAAATCCATATTGCAAGATCTCTTTCTCCTTTGCAATGAGATCTCTAGGGTTACCCTTTAGTGAAATAACTAGAAAGTGGGTGTGCTCTATGTCCTATGCCATACAATAGCACTCCTCAACCCCATTTTTGGATGTTTCATTTTGGTGAACCTACATTTAGAACATCATAATTATTATTTGGATTGCATCATCATCCAAGATCCTACATGCATTAAAATTGCATTAGGATTTACACTAGTTAATTGAAATTCTAGGGTTTTCAAATTTTGCATTAGTGAAAGTTCATATAGCTTGCATTTTTGCATCCTAAATAAGTGAAAATCATACAAAATATGCATTTGCATCTAGGTTACAGATCATACAACATAAAAAAACATAAAAAATCAATTGAAAATTTCTAAATATTTAAAACAAAATATCTACTAGGACTTATTTTCCACCTTGGGTGAATCAGTCCTAGTGTAGATACTGCACTGCATTTTTTAGCATTTAAACCACTGTTTCTAAGATTCAGTTTTCTATTTATATTTTTCTATTTTAGTCTATAGATTTTTTGTTATAATCATTTCATTGTTCTTAGCTTAATTTTCATTTTCATTCATCTCGCATTTAGAATCCATTCGATGAGTATTTGGTGTCCTATTGCTAATACTATAGTGAGATGAAGCTAGAGACTCATGTCATCCCGCGATAGCACAATCTTCATGGATCTTGGGTTTTCTAGCTCTTTCACTCCTATAATTGACACTAGTACACTAGGTATGGACCATAACCTTAACAACTCTTTACCTTCAATCAATGTGATGTATGTTGAAACAATGGTCATTAGTGTTTTGCAAGAAAACATAGTTCAAATTCATAAATATTTAGGAAACCTACATCCAGTTCAAAATGAAAAAAAATCAACTACTATGCCTATCACTACTATAGATAACATTCACCACATGCTTGAAAGTGAAGATGGACTTGAACTTGTGAAAAAGATGGTTTAATTTTTTTTGAAAACACCTCACCTCAACCACTAGTTGTCCTTTACCTACAAGCGATGTCACAAGAAAAGGAGGAACTCAAATTTATCCTCCCACCACTATTACCTCAATTCCTACCTATGCCAACCCTTAAGTCACAACAACAATGGAACCAACTAGTAATGTGATTCCTTCCTTGGGTATTTCCGCTAGTATTCCTAGCTCCTTTGTGGTATCACAAGTCATATCTCCTACCAATTTACCTCCTATAAGGTTTATATTCACTCTTCTCTCAAACATATACACCCCTCCCACTTTGTCACCTCCATATGATAATACCACCAATGACCCTCTCATAAATCAACTCTTCCAAACCATTTCATCCCTTCAGAAAAAGTTTTCCTCCATCAACCAAAATTAAAATGGCCGACCCACATATTATGTTAAAAGCAGCCCATTGTCCTTGGAGATATTGCCAACATAGATGCCACAAGGTGTAGAGGTTCCTAGATTTGAGAAATATGAAGGAAAGGGAGATCCTTCTAACCATTTTAATGCTTATACCACCTTTTGTAGTGACTTTGTCCTTGATGATAAAATCTTGCCTAATATTTTCCCTAGTTCTTTAAGGATACTGCTTTAGAATGGTTTTCTTCATTGGTGAACAACTCAATTTGTTCATTCAATAGACTTGTTCAAGAATTTTTCAACCATTTCCAAGTGCATATAACTCCTAAGATGGCCTTTGTCAAATTTATGAGATGTAAGAAAAAGGAAGAACAGATAGTTGACTTTATCTAACGATATCAATCACTTTATTCCCAAATTGATGTCAAGGTTCTTGATCGTCACCTTCAAAAGATGTTCATAGAAAATTTGGAAAGAAAGATAAAAGATAAGACTGCCATTATGAAATTCCCCTCAATGCACTTGTGTACTACCCTCCATGATTATCAAAATTCAGTTAGTAGTTGAGATACAAAATCCACTTCTAGTCGAACTAAGAAGTTTGAGTCCTCAAACAAAAACAATTCCCAACCTTTTAGAAAATAGAATAAAGGTTTCCTTCAATTCAATCCCCCTCCACCAAAAAAGAAAAATACCAATATCCAAGTAGCTCCTATTAAATTTTCAATACCCTTTAGCTATGGGGATATGAAAACACAATCCACTCCCTTACCCGATACTCTTCACAACACAATGTCACAACTCCTAGAATAGAAGATGATTACCTTACCTCTTGTTAAACAGCCCAATCATAATAAACCATTCCCTACCAACTTCAAATCAAATGCTTATTTCCATTATCACCAACAAAATGGACATGATACGAAACATTGTAAGAATCTTAAACATCTTGTGCAAGACCTCATTGATTCCAATCATCTTTTCATTGGAGGTGTTAGTGATCAAGGAAATAATTCTGTTGCCCCTCCTAACCAAAACGTAAAAATTTCTATCAACCCTATGCCTAATCATAACATTTCATTTGGAAAAAGAAATGAAATTACAAAGAATGATGTGATGAATGTTGATATTGATGATGATAACATTGATAAAATTTAACATTATTCTATAGATAATGATCTTATGGATAATATCATAGGAGTGATACACATCATTCCTCCCTATGATCAAACTAAAAATCCTCTTGAGATTGCTTTCTCCTCACATGATATACTTAAACATGCACCTAATGGTCCTCCTTACATAGCCAACCAAATCTATGACAAGCCCACTAATGTGATATTAATAGATCCCATCTATGGAGAGAATGTGATCACAGAGGAATTTTTACTTTTGCATGAGCTCTATCAAGAAATATATGATAAACCAAAAGTGTGGATAAAGACGCATAATGGTTTTTCTTGCCCTATGATGGGATTGATCACTCTTCCCTTACAAATAGGATTGGAAACATTAGATATCTCATTCTCCATCATCTCACAATCAGACCAATTTCATGTGAAGCTAGGCTATCCATGGATTCATTCCATGAATGCAGTCCATTTAGTTGTACATAAATGATTAAAGTTTCCCTTTGACATTGAAATTCTCACTATCCTCCCATGGAAACATTTCCTTAAATTTATTTTTGCTTGAGCCTATAGAACCTATCAAACCACGAGAATACTTCTTTTTCAAATCCTATCAAAATTTCAAGGCAAAGAAAATAGAATAATTATCCATCTAAAAGATGCCTCAACATACGACCAAGCCTACCATCCTTGATGAAACCATGATTGAGCCTACAAAAAAATTAAACAACCAAGACCAACTGAAGACAAAACCTTCACCTCGTTCCTACAAAGACCAATAGATAACGAAAAAAATCCTGTCACACCTCCTAGAATAAATGTTCAAGTTTACAAAGTCATAGAGAAAGCAGTAGAAAAACCTCCCATGGTTCCTTTCATTCCTCCCCTTAGGGAAGAAAATAAACCTATGGTTGATCAACCCGATCCTATACAAACGTAACTTGAAAACCGAACTAAAATAAATAGAGGTGTTAGAGAGAATAGGTGTAGACGTTGTTCCCTTGCTCGCATGTTAACTGAAGAATTAAAGAAACAAAATCAATATCCAAATTTCACTGAAGCAATGCATGAAAAGCCTCCCCCTTCACCAAAACAAAAATATCCTATAGTACCACCACAGCAAGAGCCAAACCCTTCATTATACATTATCATTCAACCTTATGTTTTAGTTAATTTAGTTGATGATGAGGAGATTACTAAAAGTGATGAGGAAGTGCATAATGAATTGAATACATTGTTTTCCTCTTCTATGAGCTAAAATGAAAATTTTGTTAAGAAGAGTGTTGAACCTAGTGATGGCCCTAGTTTGGTACTTTCTATTGTCCCTTTGGCTAGTTTTCCACCTTCGGTATACAATGAACATGATTGGGATGTGGACGACCTACTTTAGGTTGACTTGCACGTTCTTTACTAGTCTTTTGTATTAGTTATTTTTTCTTATTTTGTGTGATTGCATGTGCATGATGTGATCCCCAGCAGTGTTCTATTTAATGTTTGTGACATTCATGAATTTGTACCCTCATTCTTTTCTATGCCATACATCTTTTCACTTTTTCTTTACTATATTTCTTGGGTTTTCCTTTTGGAGATAATGCAAGGTGTTGAGACCTTCATGTCTCTTCCATGTTGACCCAAAAGCTTTTCCTTATCTCTTTTCTTTGTCTCAAGTCTGTTTTCCTTTTGGGGATGATCCAAAGCATTGAGAAATTCATGTCTCTTCCATGTTGAACCAAAATTATTTTCTTTGTTTTTGCTAGATCTTTGTGTCATTCTTCCAGTTCTATGAGTATTTTGGGAATAGCGATAGTTTTGAGCTATCTCTCAAATCATTATAGCAATAAAATATTAACCCAAAATCCATAAATCCCTTATGTTTTTGGTGTTTTCATGTTTGGGGCAACCCCTCTCTTTTCTTTTCTTTTGCATCACGTAGCTTTACTTGGAAACATATGACTTGGCATAGGGCTTTCCAAGTTAGCTCTCATGTATTTTTTATTGTTAGCATTTATCATTTGCTACTTTAAAGTAATTTCTCACAGTATGGTTTTTAGCAATTTCTTTAAATTTGGGGCATACATTGGCATTATTCTTTTTCATTTTATTTGTTTTTCATGGTTCATGGGGTAGTCTTTTTTCTTTATGTAATGCGTATTTCACTTTGTGGATGAAATTGGGTGTGATGTCCTTCAAGAGAATGATCTATCTTAGCATATTACATTCCTCTAAGTGGCTTGATGCAACACACTGCATTCACTAAGTTGTGAATCTTCTATTTTTTTATTGTTCCTCTCTTGGAGACCTTTGGCACAATTTTCCCTAAGTTAAGACCTTGCATGAAATAAGAAAGACTCCTTTGAACATTCTTTGCATTTTGCATTTTTAGTTATATGGCCACCTTGCATAACACAACTTACATGCCTATAGATCCATCTTTCTTTTTCATGATTTCCAAGCATACAAAGTTTTACTTGTCCAATGAAGCTCAAAGTTCATTTTTGTGTGGCACCTTATTAAATTTATCAAGAGGTATAGTTCTTTGGTATAGTTTTACAAGAAGCCGAATGAGGGAATGGCTTTCACTTAGCCACTCACACGTGTGTGTGAGTGCATACCCACTATGTGTGTATGTGTCTCCCCTTCTTGTATTTCTCACCTAGAGAACAACATGAAGTTTTGTTGCCTCAGAGTGAGTGTGCATTTTTCATACAAACAACCTAGATCTGATCCACATCGTGATGGACAAACAATTGAAGGTTGATTCATCTCTTTCTTTTTCAATTTTTTTCATTTTCTTTATGTCTTTTGTAGTGCATGCTTGTGCATTTTTTATGCTCTTTATATCATTCTCCTGTGTGTTATTTTGTGCCTATGTTTTTTTTCCATGGGATCTTCATCTTAGGGCTTGATCACCCCTCTTAATTGTTCTCATCCTGTCTTACCAACATTGGCTCACTTGGACCCATCCTGATGCATGTTTGTCTACTTTAGTGTGAGCTTGAAGCAAGTTCATCCTCTCACTAAAGTTCAAGCGAAATGTGGCGACAAAAAAAGTATCCCTTCTACTTTTCCTTGTTTGTTTGGGTCCTCCTTGTTAATTGGGATTAATGTTTCCCTGATTTAGTCTTGTAATGTGTTTCACATGTATTCACATTAGGTATTGGGCCCTTGTGAACTAATGAACATAAATGGTACCTTACTAAAGTGTTGTGAAGTTTTGTAACACACTTTCAAACTTTTCTAAGGTTTTATTAATTAACTACACCTAATCAATCTCTTTTAAACCTTAATAATGCCTTATTTGGAGTGTTGTAAAGTGTTGTAACACACTTTCACACTTTTATAGGGTTGTTATATGGTCGCGCTATATATGAATTGTAATTGGTTTGACTTCAAAACTTGATTAAAGAAAAAATATTCAATAAAAAAACTATCTAACCAAGTGGAATCACTAGATATCGGTGTTGCAAATCTAAATTCGAAAGAAGTAGAATTTTACACTTCATGGAAAAAGAAGTTATGCATTATACAATGAGCATCACTTTTTTAAAAAAAAAATTCTGAAAAAACCTAGTTTTTGAGGGAGATGGAAAAAGGAGTGCAATTAGATTCCAAAAATTTTGAAAAAAATATATTTAGAATCTATAGAAAAAACTCCACAAAAGTCTAGTTTGCATCATCTTCAAATTCATCATGATTTAGCCATTGTAGGTGCTTAAAAGTGAATATTTAGTTACAAAAAAATTATTTTAGTGTCTAGTTGGGCCAAAAATTGTAAAGAACTATTGTGGGATCACCCTTCAATGAATGAGTCATGTATGACCCAAAATAAAAATTAATTCAAATTTTCGATATATTTTATCTAAAGTCATCTTGTAGTGTTGTAATTTTAGGAATTCTTGCATAATTAATAAAAAATACAAGTTTATTTCACTCATTTTATCCTAAGAAGCATTCAAGTATTCATCCAAATATCAAAATTGAGTTGATTAGAGCATTCAAAATTCTTCAAGAGAATATTATAAAGCATTTTAGAGCATTATTTAAGAATCAAGCATCACATCAAAGACTTCATGCATCATGTTTTTCTTTCCCTAACAATTATGATGTAGGTTATTTATTATTCAAGCTATCATTTCATTCAAGATATATCCTATTCAAGAAAGAGTCAATATCCACATCCATTGGAGCCATCTCATACATGATTGCAACATTTCATTGCTAGGGTTTAGTGATTTGCAATGTTGATCATATTTTCCCCTCTCTTTAGTGTGTGATTTTCTGGTTTAGATTGAAGATACATTAAAGAGCAAGTTTGTAGAAAGTTGTCAACTTACATTGAAGATACTTGGAGAACTAATACAAGTTCTAAATTAGGGTTTCAGATCTGGGAATCAATTGGGAAGCACAAAGAACACCTTGAAGATTAGATTCAAACCTTGAAGTTTTAGAAAACACTAACTAGATTGGTTTACCACTTCTAGCAAATGAGTCCTAAATAGGTCAAAATTTAGATGTTTTTAGATTTAGATACCCTTTTTTCAAAAGCCTGTTTCTATATAGAAACATAGATCTAGGATAGATTCACCTAGCTTGGTGTATGAATCTTAGTCATCATTAAAATTATAATTTCCAATATTTCAAAGCTCCTTCCAATCATCTTCAAATTCCCAAGTGGCCACATTTCATCTTATAGCTTGTTATTATGTTTTATTTGCATTTCTAGATCATTTAGTTAAAGTTTTCATTGAATTAGGGTTTAACATTACATCTTGCATTACATTTGTCTTTCCAAGCCTTAGCTTGGTGGTGAAAACCCCATTATTTTACAATCAATCTCTAGGATAGTCCTATTTCAAGATCTCTTTCTCCTTTGCATTGAGATCTCTAGGGTTATCCTTTATTGAAATAATTGGAAAGTGGGTTTTCTATATGTCCTAAGTCATACAATAGCACTCCTCAACCCCATTTTTTTGTTGTTTTAGTCTTCATATTTCTTCATTTGAAATGTATTTGATATAAGAGACCAAGAGCTAAGAAATGGTGAGATATTTTTATACTTCGAATCACCATATCAATTAATTAAATTTACATAAAACAAGTAATAATCTCAATTAAAATATTTTCAAGTAATTTATAAATATATACAATAAAATCTAAAAAATGATATTATGGTTTTTTTTAAAAATGATATATATATATATATATATTGAAGTGATAGGAATATTATGTTTCTCTAAATTTTTAAAGAGGCATGGATAATAATTAAAAGTTACTATTTATAATATTTGAGTCTTTGATAAACTTCATGTGTTTCTTTTGAAACATGACCACCCAGTCACAAGTGGAAACATGTTTCATAATTGCATGCAGAATTTCATCTTGGTGATAGATTACATTTCTCTAGAGTCTGAAACATAAATGTTGGCTACCAATGTAGAGGGATATGTAGTTATTTGTTTCTTTAATCCTAGATCTATATAAATATCTCACTAATTGTCATTCTATATTTTCTAGATGTTGGGTTCGTATTAACAAAAAATGGGGAAATATATTCCTTCTCCTTGAACATTGACAACAAAACATTAAATATGGCCCCAATGTCATCCACAATATCTCCACCTTTCAAATGCTTCAATATTTTTATTTGAAGATATAAAGATTTAAGTATAAAAACTAACAAATGCATGAAATGATTTCTTCATAGGACTCATTTAAGTCATTTTTCACTTAAAGATAAAATAGGAAATTCCTATTAATAGAAATATTCTTATATAAATTTGGTTTTAATTAGATTGAGTGACACTTTTTCTTTGTTAAAAAGGGGAGTGACAAAAGAAAATTTCAGTATTGAAAGCTATATTTTTGTGTGTGCTTATGTTTTTTCTTAAGGACGCATTTTAAATGTATATAATGTCATGGCATTGATTATAAATTTTTATTGTATAGGTGATACTTATCATTATCAAATGAAGTTGTATTATCTTCGTAAAAAATGGGAAGTAGTATCAAGATAAATAACATTAATTTGATTTTTTTAAAATATCAATTAGTCATTTATTAATAATCTCTTTCACTTTAAATTTATATGGGAGAAGTGAAGTCTCTATATCACTCTTTTTATCAGATGTGTTCTCTTTCTTTTTTCCCTTCATCATTTGATCCATCGATGTTGTATTTTATTTCTCCACCTTTCCCACCTCATAGTGTTTATTAAAGATCAATATCCTTCTTGATCATTGTTAGTGATTGAAATAACCATGATTAATATGTTTATATTAAATAAATTACAAGAAAAAAACTAGAAATCAAAGAGCACGAAAAAAACTAGAATAGAAATGGAGCCAAGATGAAAATAATAAAACCAAACTAAAATCAAAATAGACACAAAAGAAAGGTGTAAACAATAAAAACTAAACATAAACAATACAAAAGAACATAAACCGACACTAACTATGCATAAGAAGGCCCTTGTTGCCTTTAGTAACTAACATAGCATTTAAGATATTGTCTATTAATTAGCAATGGGATAGGATATCTAGTTAAATAACTAATCCTAAAGGTGTAATCTTCTAAGATATTAGCAATATGGTAAGGACCTAATAAAAAAATTCCAAATTTAGGGTGGCTCTCATTCTCTTCTCTTGTTGTATCTAACAAAAGGACAAGGTCAAATATCCTAGAAGCCTTTAATTTATCTCTTTTTTTAAGTCACGACTTCACTACTACTTTATGTTTAGCTACATGTTCTATGGTAGCATTTCTCATCTCTTCTAGGTTTAGAAAATTCTTCAGTCTAACTTGAAACTTATTCTCTATTTCTAGATATTATTTCATGAATAACAAGGTTGAAATTTTGAAGTTGATAAGGAACACAATATTAAACCAGTAAACTAGTTAATAAAGAGGTGTCCCTAATGAATCCTTGACCCTAGTTGTACTAGTCTACAAGGCATATTTCAATTAGGTGTGCTAGTCTCTCAGATTCATTTTGAATAGTTTCTTAGTAGCATAAAAAATTATTCTTATTACTAGACTTAGCAATTTCATTCCCTTATCTATAATAATTAGAGGAAATTTATAAAATTACATTATACTTGAGAGTTTATTGTAATAAATTAGTTAGAGAAAAGATAGGATTGATATCAAATTCTAGAGTAAAAGGAATTCCAAACCTAGTCACCATATGATCTTTCAAAATTTTGGTGACTATCTCAATAGTGTAGCTCTTATAGGATATACCTTTTGTCCACCTTATGCAATAGTATGTTGCTATAAATAGAAATTTTGAGGTTAATCATAAGAATACAATCCAAATCCCATTGCAAAAAAGGACATACCTCATAAATATGATGTAAGGGAATGGTAGGGTTTCTCTCCTTATGTACAACAATCTGGAAAATATGGCACTTCTTCATATTGATAATAATCCTTGAATAAGTAAGGTAAAAAAAATATTTCTCTAAGAAGTTGAGTTGTTACATCAAAAAATTCATACCATATTCATACTATGGTATATAAAAATGGGGTTTGAATGCAATCATATGACTTGGGACATAGAGGATACCCAATTATCACATACTACATTAAAGGGTAACCCTAGAGATCTCAATGCAAAGGAAAGAGAACTTGCAATAGGGTTGTCCTAGGGGGTGAATGTAAACTAATGAGGGGTTCACCACCAAGTAAGAACTTGGAAAAGATAATGAAATGTAAGATGAAATGCGAAACACTAATTTGATGCAAACTTGAACTAAATGACTTAAAAATGCACATAAAACAAAATAACAATCTCTGAAATGTTGAAAATTCTAACTTTTTGATCTAGTGGGACTCATTCACCATTTTGGGTGAATCAGTCCCAGTTCAAGATTTTTTTCTCAAGAGAAGATTTCAGACAAAAGGGTATTTAAATTTGTAAAAAATTATGAAAAAAACTATAGTGGGACTCATTCACCATTTGTGGAAAATGAGTCTAGCTTGTATTTTTTGGAACTTCAAGGTCTGAATCTAGTCTTCACTATCTTCTCTTTCTATTCGCCTTTGTTTCTAGATTTGGAATCCTAATATTCAGGACTGTAAGTGAATTCTTGTGAAGATAGAAACCTTGTGACAACTTGATGAGTCTCTCCACCCTTGAAACCTAATCTTCAATGATCCTCAAGTCTTCAAAGCGCCTAGATCTACAATCGTACAAAGAGAGAGAAAAAGTGTTGATTGTTAGGGAGTAGGGTTTTGCCTTTGTGAAACCCCTTGTAGGTAATTAAATCAAATGATGAGACAATGAAATGAAGGAATGAAAAGTGAAACAAAGAACATGAATCATGGACAATGATACCTTGAATTTTATGTCTTGTAAATGATGTCTTCTAAGTCTATAGAATGGCCATGAAGGATGTAGATATTGATCTTAAAAATAAGAGTAGAAAAATGCTTGATCTTGGATATTCAATGCTACATCACAACACTAGCCCAATAACACGCTTGATTCCTGATATCCTTGACATGATGATGGATCATGAATTTCTACAAGAATTGATGAAGAATTCTTCCCTTGAATGCCTTAGAAATGATCTTTAATGCTATCTTGATGATCTTGTAAACTCTTGGAATGCTTAACCATTGAGTGCTTGACTTGATAACATGAATGCTTGGTGAAATAATTATTTGATAGATTTTTTCTATAGAATATCCACTCAAATGACTATTTATTAGATCCCCAAGGCTGACATAGAAGAAATTTAAACTTAAAATAAAAATTTCCCACTCAAACTTTGAAAATAGGCCAAATGATACTCATTCACCAAGTTCGGTGAATGGGTCCCACCTAGATGGGACTCATTCAAACAAAGTGGTGAATGGGTCCCACAGGGCCTATTTTAATTCTAAAATTTTGTACTAGTACAAAAACAAGATTAAAGTACTAAAAAACTACTAAAAACTACTTGTAAATGACTAGAGTTGGTCACGTGACCACTACTAGTTTATTGCCAGTCATATATAATGCGACCTAATTGATGAATAAACCATTTTTAGTCATTTATTGGTTGTTTTGATTGATCAATTTGGTAGTATATTTAGTCGTTGATTCATTCATTCATTGTTGTGATCTAGTCACTAATTTGGTCACTTTTTTCCACTGATATATTTAGTCATTGATTGTTGTAAGCTGGTTACTGATTTAGTCATTTTTATTCACTGATATATTTAGTCATTGATTGTTGTTAACTGGTCACTTATTTACTCATTTTTATTCACTTATTTCTATGCATTGGTAGTGTATTTAGTCATTAATTTTAATCATCATTTTGATCAATTTGATAGTATATTTAGTCATTTCTATTCACTAATTTCACAAGTAATATATCTAGTCATATTTATTCACTGTTAACAGTAATTTTTTTCAATTTGTAGTATGTTTAGTCAATTTAATTATTAATTGATGTCATTTAGTAGTAAATTTAGTCATTTTAATTGACTAATATTTAAGATTTAAGCATAAAACACAAAAAAACAAATCAATCATCAATTGCACACAAATATAAGAAACCATTGAGAAGGAAAAAAAGGTGAAATTTATTAATAAAAGAAAGGTGTTCTAGTTACATATTTGAAATAGAGTATTACAATTGTTATTTCCAATCACAAGACTAAAAATTTGAGTTATAATATTATAGAGAAATGTCTGCAAGAAAGAAACTTCTCCAAAAGACTTCTACAATGATGGAAACACGTGCTTGAAGCCCTGGTTCAATGCGATTACATGCCCCAAATTTCATCTCTTAAATATTCTACAATGTGGGCAATCTTCCTAGAGTAAGTTGTAACATGTAGAATCCAAGGAGAGTGTTTATCATATCCCATGTATGAAGTTCTCTCCTTCAATGCAATCAACAATAACCCAACTATAATATTTCCTCCTTTATATAAAATGTTGGCATTTGATATGACCAACATTAGGGTGTTTCCTTTTCCACCATGAATGAAGGTGTCCCTCAATACAACCAAAAAAATTAATACTAGTCTCAATTCAGAAAGAATAAAAATGCATTGTATATTGTAAGTTTACAAAAGAAAGTCCAAACATAGCATAAATATAAATCAATTAAAAAAATTATAGCCTTGTTTACACAAATTCCTTAAATAGAGTGTTCAACATAGGCTTGAAATATACTTATTCAACCCTTTATTTTAGAACCTTGTTCAAAATTTAAGAAAGGTGATATGCTCATATTATAGAATGAAGTTGACATATTATAGAATGAAGGCTATAACCACTAACCAGATTGGAACAACATTATCAAAAAAAAATCTTGGAAACCAAGTCCAAGAATTCCATCAAACTTGGACAACAAAAAATTCAACCTTGGTTCATGTGTTGTCTCAGTAAAGACCTGCACCATTAACGAATCCATTTATACATAAATTCCAAATTACGTTGGTGAGAAAATATCTTTTATATCCAACTGGGAAGCCTTAACATCCAAAAATTACTAACCTAATGTTTCACAACAAGTTTCCCAACTATGACATCTTCTTCCCCATTCACTTTACAAGAACTGCCTAATTCAACTTTTGAAGGCAGAAACACATAAGGTACTTTCTCCAACAATATTTTTCAAACTAATGATTAATAATAAAACTTGAGGAATCCATTAAACTTGCAAGAAAAAAACTACTTGAAAAAATACACAAAAGCATCATCAAATGGTTCAAAACTCATCATCAGTATAAGTCCATAAATTTGATGTTCCTATGCAAATTATTTAGGTTTATTCTCTTACAATTCATCAAAATTAGAAAAAATGGTAGCAAGTTAGGGGATTTGATCATCGGAAAACTTCATAGTTAAAAGGGTTTTGTACTATGTCAAACATCATTCCATTAGTTTCAATCTTTCCATTTTACCCATGTGATTACTACCTTATAAAATAAGAATCAAACAGTGTTCATTTTATTGGTTTTGATCCCATCAACCCACATTTGCAACATCTAAATGATGTAAAGATTGCTAGTGAAGGGTTGAAACATATCAAAGGTGATTGAAGGAAATCCTCCCAAAAATTAAGGAATGATTCAGGTATGGAATGCAACATGGAGTTAACCTAAAAATGTTGCAATAATGTCAAAATTCAAAGTGGTACAAGGAGAGAGAAAAAATCAATACCTTATCTTTGGCCAATGAAGTCAAAGAATCAAGAATGGTAGGAGGATTCTTTGAATTCATTAATCAAAGGTAACAATTAAATCTGATAATTACCAAATATTTGACACCAAAATGTAGTACAAAATGAATTATTTGACAACAAATGTTTTTTGATAAACCAAATATACCCTACATATATTGATTTAAATAACAAGAAAAGGCCAAACTAGCGACAACAAGATAACATTCATTAATTCACTTCAACAAAGAATTGAAACTCAACCACCAATTATAACTTCAATTTGAAAAATTTGTCTTGACTAACATGTCAAAAAGTGTCTTGTCAATTACCAACTTTTAACATAAATCATAAAGTATTAAATATCATTGTTTACATAAAAATTTAAAAGCAATGATAGATGAGAAGTGAAGAAAAATTACCCGATGTTGAAGTCCACAACCCTCACAAGATACAAAAGTATGTTACTCATCATAAGGTACCCGTGATCATTCAAGGCTTGGTACTTCACTGTAAGGCCTATTCTTGTAGGGGAGCTAGATATGTCTGCTCGCATTGGTACATCGTGTAATCATGGGCCCATTTGTACTCCTATAATTTTTATGTGTTGGCCAAGTGACTCTTCTATTTGTTGTCCAATAACCCTTTGGTATCTGTGATGAATTTTGAATACCCAATATCCAGTGCAATTATTCCATCGAAGCTTAAATTGAGGCAGTGAATATTTATGTCACCATCCTTTTGTATATTAGTGAGGTAGTTGGGAAAAATTTTCTAAACTCATCTGTCCAATCCTTGGAGCCTTTTAGTTGATCATCATCCCTTTGTATCTTAGGCATGAACCACTACTTTAGTGTGTGAAATGAATCCATTATTTCCTTGATCTTTTGGTCTTCTGTAGACATGTATTGAAATTCGTCTGTGAACATTCAGATCATTTTCTCAGTAGGCTTTAAAGGTGCAGGAGCCTGAACACTCCTTTGTAAAATTTTACACAAATTTGTTAAGATGTGATGTACAAGTTTCCATTTCTTGACTAAGGGGTCCAATATAGGTACATGGGCCTTTATCTGATCAACTAATTGTGAAAAGAAAACATAACATTCATACACATTTTTCAATTTTTTCACAATTAGTTTAACCCTATGCTTCAAGATCTTTTCCAATACCTTGAGGGTTTCTCTCTTTTCTCTTTCCTTTGTTTCTTCATTACTCTTTTTAAACTTCTCAATTTCTTGTTTTAGCACATTAGTGTGTTCAACAATGATTTCACCTGCTTCAGTTTGGATGACAGGGGGCTTGTATACTATTAATTCTATGCTTTGGGAAGGACTTTCTCCCTTCAAATTTTGTTTCAATTTCACTTTTTCTATGAATAATTTATTCAATTCATCATTCAGATCAGTCTTTTCTTTCTCATATTCTACCAATCTAAGCTCCATAGCTTTAACCGCATCCCTAGTAAACATTGCTAAGTGAATTGTCATAGTAGCTGCCTCTAATGATGATGTATCTTGAAGTGTCTTTACCATGGCATTCCCTCTCATTTATTTTACAACATCAAGCAATCTTGGTTTTCCAACTCTTTTTTCTTTGTCCAGAAGGCTAGTGTTTCATGTCATAGATTGTAACCTGTGCCACTCATTCCCTCATCTAAATTGAATTTAGAAACCAACATGGGATCATCTTGGCTTCTTACTTGATCCAATAAGAATATATTTGTTAACTCCATCCCAGGAATAATTAGTATATTGCTTTCTAAGACCAATTTTCTTGCTTCTTGGTGGCTAACAACAATTTCATTAATCCTTAGTTCTTCAAGAGTTTGGGTAACAATCTATTCATGATGTGACTCCTTAGTTCCCATCTTATTAATTTAGAGTATGT
This sequence comes from Sequoia sempervirens, assembly GCA_007258455.2. NCBI lineage: Eukaryota > Viridiplantae > Streptophyta > Pinopsida > Cupressales > Cupressaceae > Sequoia > Sequoia sempervirens. The sequence goes on from VDFB02033171.1 coordinate 36,581, forward strand.
CCTCAAATTCTTTCATTTTCATCTTAAACCTTGAAATATTCTTAAACTTGGGAGTTTGAATAAATTCATCATCTTCAATAAATCTAAGAGAAACAATCACCCTTTCATCATCATGCACTTCTTGATCATTATGCCCATGTACATCCACTCTTTCTTCTAGTTTGTGAGCATCAGTTGAAAGCTTAGGCGGTGGCTAATCAACTTCATCATCTTTAAAATTCAAAAGTACATTGTCTACCTCTTCAATATCCCCTACTCCTTCACTTATCTCATATGCCACTAAGGGGGCCACTGCATGTGTCTTCTGCCTTTTAGGACTTGGTTTCTTAGATGATTATTTTGATTGTATTGTGGTAGTGTCTAGTAGGGGCTCTGTGATTACAATACCTCTTTGTTTGATGGGAATCCTAGAGGGTTTCGAAGACTCACCATCAAGTTTATTTTCTAGTTGAACATATAATCTATCAAAGTTTTCGATTATTACATTCATCCTTTTGATAGGATCCTTTTCTTCAGCATGGAATTATTGGAATCTAGCACGTCTCTTTTCTTCTCAACCTCATTATGATTTTCCACTTCCTCTTCCTCTAAAAAACTTCATTAGGTGTAAAGAAATTTCTAATTGTATCTTCTTCATAATCCATTACATGGGTAATCCAAACATTCATGAGAAGTGTCTACTTTATAAAATTAATATGCCCTTTAGGATCAAAGAAATTTTTTCTTGTGACTTCAATGAATACCACATATTCAAATAGTTCTGCAGTTCTTCAAGAGTGTCAGACCTTAAGGTCAACCCCTCACATTCAGTTAGGTTAGTGAGGAATGTCCCCTTTTTGTATCTTTTCATAGCATCCTGCTCCATCCATAACATCTTCCACATAAATTATAAAAATTCAATTTGAATAGAAAAAATCTAGGTAAAACATGTGGGGCTTGAGGAAACCCATAGACCTTTAGTACTATTTGTTCTGCTAAGAAGAACCAGTCACTAAAATTGTGAGTGTGTCTCTGCTTTGGCTTCAATGCTAAAGGTCTTAATACTTACATGATTTTATTAGGAAATCTTGGTGAAATATGACCAATAGTGGCCATGAACTTTACTACCAAATCATCATGAAATATTACTTAATCACTATTTATATTCCATTCATCATCAATCATTCCCAAACACATTCTTTTAGTCTATCTATTTATATTTTGCTACAATATTAAATGACACAACAAAGAGTATTTCTTTAAAGTGATGGGAGCTAATTTCTCTCTTGCAAAAATCCCTCATGTAGCCCTTTTTCAATTTCATTAGCAAATCCATACTCAATGTTGAATTCGGGGTTTTGTATCCTCTTTGCCATCATGATGAGATATGTTGGCATCCTCTCTTTAGCATCTACTCCAAGCACTTGGCACAAAGCAAACTAAGTTCTTTTGAAATATACTTGGAAGTCTTCTATGGGAAATGGCTCATTTTGGGTGGGTAGATAGGTATCCTCCTATTATTTCCACCCCTTTTCATGTGTAGAGGAAGTTCATCACTCTTGTAGGTTTTTCTTAATCTCCTATAATCCTCCTCACTTCTATCCAAGTCGATCTTAGTGATAGCTTGCTTGTTTAGTCAACACCACTAATGGTGAACCATTTGGCATTGTTATAGTCTTGGTAGCCGGGTGATGATATTGGGCCAATACTTTAATAAACTCAACATCTACAAAGACATTTGGGACTATCAATTTGGCCAAATCTATGGTCCAATGATTCAAAACTAGTATCTTCACAACCCTTTTTTCATAGAAGTATGAAAAAAGAATCCCACCCTAAGATAGGGATAATTAGGTCTCTACATCCTTGGTTTGTATCTTTAAACACCTTTTTGGATCCTTTGTCCATAGAATTAGGTAACACATCTAAAATGGATTGTTGCAGGGACCTCTTCTTTGATTTAGAAACTGTGGAGTCTTCCTTTTTACTCACAAGTTGACTTCTTTTGGGTGGCATGATGAAGAATTTACTCCTACTTGATTTAAGTGTCTACTTGTAGAAGAAAATTTAGTTCTTATACACTTTCTATAGAGGGTTTCTGTGAACTTACCCAACAAAATAATAGCTACAGAGTTTTCCCACTTGAATTCCCTTGCCTCTGGTATGCTGATCTTTGTGAATGATTTCCAAAATGTCATCAAGTACCCAGTAATTTATTTACTATTGAGTTCTATCACATCACTATTAATGTCAATTCCTGATAAATATTTTAGAATCTATACATATTTTGAGTTTGAATACATGGTGTTGATCTTAGGAAATCAAAAGGTGTAATCATTTAATGCTTTGATAGCTTGTACCACACTATCGGTAGGTCATTTAAAGACTGTTGTGGGGTAGCGTTAGTAGTACTGTCACCCTGTACACACCCTTTTGGACTCCCATGGAATAGTAGGTTAATTCTAGCAGTTGAGTGATTGTTCACCACCATACCACTCTATCATATGAAGACCGTTGTGGGGTAGGCGTAGAAGTATCACCACCTTGTGCACAACCGTTTGGACTCCTACAGGACAATGGATTAATTCTAATAGTTGAGTGATTGTTCACTGCCATATTGTAGTCACTATTTACCCCTTGTAGGGCTACAATTTACTTTAGTTGTTAACATGTTATCAACACCACCCTGCGGTATTCATATTTGGTTGCCACGATCTTGTGGTAAGCATTTGTAAATTGACCTATATGTCCCACCATCTCGCACATATCTCTATTGAATTTTTCGATAGTGTGGTATTGGATTTTATTATGAATGTTGTATTTTAGATATCATTTTATTGAAAACATTGAATTTTTTCTAATTTTGTAGTCTCCCAATTTTAGTTTTCAGTGTCAGTTAGACCTAAGAGATCATTTCTTTATTTGTAATGGGGAGGCTTAGTTCACCGAATGTTAAGATATCTATATGTATTATTAAATCACAAATGTTCATTATATGTTTGCATCTAGAAAACATATAGGAAATAGAAGAAAATATATTCTAAGAAAACAAATTTAATTTCAAATTTTCAACCAAAGTAAGAAAACTAAGAAGATTGATTGAACCGAACTTTAAATGCACTTCAAATGAGGAGTGAACATCTCAAGTTTTGTATACAATTTACCAGCAAAATAATGATGATTACATGCATAAATGTATCAGTAAAACAACAGTGAATAAGCATACCTATACTCATATCTTTATTAAATTCAATACTAAATTACACCATACATATAACCAAAGTTTAGTTGGTCACAAAGATAACCTCTTAAGGAAAAAAAGCATTATCATAATTATCTACATTGCTAACCAAATCAGAATCTTGATCATTCACACCTGAATTTGCTTGATTTTCTTCCTCATCCTCATCCGTCACATGCAATGAATTCTCTCTCCCAATATCTTCATTGGTAATCAAAGTGTTTTCTTCAAACACTCCATGATCATCTTCATCCACTTCTTCATTCATGTTTCTTATGAATTAACATATTGCCCATTAGGCATTATATCAACAACTTCCATAAATTTTCATTTTGAATGAGACTATATTTGAATGACATACAACCATCCTAGGCTTCTTACATCATCAATTAGAAATGATTGGTTAATTTTAAAAGGGGTAACATATGGCTCATCCATCTCTAATAAAAATTGACTTCTATTTACGTGTAAAAATCCATACTCATCATATTGTACTATAGATTGTCGGATCCACTTACATTTTAATAATATAGGACTATTTTCACTATATTCCACTAGAATAATTTGTTGGATGAATCCAACATAAAATTTCTTCTTAGTTTCATGAATAAATTTAGCACAAACAACACAATCACAATTTATCTTTCCTTTTTATTTTTCTTCCACTCTTAAATGACTACCATAGGCCCACATTCCACTAAAATGTGTATCCCATAAATCTGAAGATTGTGAAAGCTCACTTTCCTCCATTGTTATATCTTGACCTTCTTCTTTTGCATCACTGACTGCATTAGCAATCCATTCTTAAAATTTTGGAAAAGAATCACCTCCAATCAAATCAACATGACGTCTATGCCTTTGAAGTTGATGTTGCATCAGAGCTTGATTTTCTTCTTCATATTTTCTACATAGAATATTGACGTACAAATAGAAAGATTGATAATATAAATGTGTAAATGCAATTGAGTAAATAAATTATTGTGTAAAATATTTTTTACCTGTGCCACTTATCAAAAAAAGATGTATTTTGAAGAATATAGGCATGTATCACACTTCTTTCTTGATGTGATTTCTTAAAGCAACATACATGGCCTTCTAATACTTCACCTACAATTGTTTCTTCTTCTTCATCATCTGATACATGCTTATTGACATTTTTAAAATCATTCATATGTTCTGTGCAAAATCCCATGGCCTCTTGCATTGAATATCCCTCAGACATGCCACCTTTTGATTTTTCCCTTGTATGAACATTTTTTCTCAAAACCTTCATATAACATTCTTTATGATACATCCATCTTGTTATTATTAGGCAACAATGCTTTAGTTCATATTGTTGATGTATCAAAAGATGCATACAAATGTTAAAGATTATTGGTGGAAATCTTCGTTCCAATAGACAAAAGACTTCAACAACCTCCTCCCTCAAAATATCAAAGTTTGAAGGATCTAATACATGTAAACTCATTCTCTTTAATATTAGGCCCAACCTTATAACTACCAATCTTGGCCCCTTTGGAAAACTTAATATATTTACCACAATAGGTAAAATATTCTCCATTATAACATGATAGTCATGAGTCTTGAGGCCTCTTAAGCCATTAATGTTAGTTTTTCTTCTAATACTACTACTTACATATCGAGTGGCAAAGTGAGTCCGAGACATCAAATGTAAGAATTGTGTGCGTTGTTGATTTGTCCAAACATAAGGAGAACTATGTTTTCTATATTTTTCATCATCATATTTTTCAACCCAAAGATTTTGATGAATCTTTAGTTGTCAAAAGTCTTCACATGATGAAATAGTAACAAAACCACCAAAAAGATTTTCTATAATAGCATAGACTATATTTTTCTCAGTATGCATAAAGTCAACAATATGCCTAATGGCTATATCCTTAAAGTATGACAACTTATAGAATATGCAAAACCTTTTTACACTGCTTTCATTACATGGATCATATCTATTACCAGCAATCCCATCATTTCAATAAATGGGTATGTGCAAGATCATCATGGAAAAAATAGGCCCTTAAGTGGTGAAAAATTTAGAAAAATTAGAATTAGGCAACTTAACATAAAAGTTTGAATAAGTTATCTATATTATTTCAAAAATATGTAAGAATATAACTTGTAGCAAATTGAATGTCATTTCTAAACTTCTAGGTTTATTTTTTTTTAAATCTATTTGGTGAAAATTTGAAATTTCAATGCAGTAGTACTTAAATTTAAAGGAAAAATTAAGTAGGAGTTTGTCTAACGACCCTGACCACAATAAAATGATAATATTTTTTTATAAGATTTTAGATATAAGTAGAGGAATCATGTCCCGATGTGATGCATATTTTTTCCAAGTAAATAATTAATTATGAATTTTTTATTACAAAATTTAAAAAATATAAAAACTTGTATGTTTGACCACCTTAACTTGGTCAAAAATTCATGAAATTCATTTTTTTTTGTAATCCTATAGTATGTGAAGCATAGAATGTGATGCATATTTTAGATTCAAAAAATGTGATATCATTTGAAAGCTATATATGTTTTTCAATCAGCCTATCAATCAAGACTTTAGTAATAATTCAAATAGAAAATGAATAATAATTATTTATTAAATTCAAAGTAAAGCATAATTTATATTGGTGGAAAGTTGAGAATCTCCTTTAAAAACCCTTTTTGTTTCATTAATTTTGGGTAAAAAAAATGTCGCCAGCCACATACCCTACAGATACCCATCATATCACCACTTTTTGGCCCATCATGATCCTCCACATACCTAAATGGCATTTGTTTTTTTCCATTCTCAACAATGTAACCACATGTTATTAGCAATGGTGCTTCACGATTCTCTTCTTGACCATTGAACCATGTTTTTTGTTGATGATATGGATGATCCATTTTAAGGTAAGGACAATTTCCACAATCAATACACTTAAACACACTTCTTGAGTGCCTCACAAAATCCTTAAAGTTGCATGCAAGAAATCCATGGTGTTCATGGATACTGAGACCGGACAATGTTCCATATGTAGGAAGATCATGAATCATAGACAATAAGGAAGCTCTTAAAGTGAATTTGATTGAATGATTATCCCTTAAAGATTGAATTGCTTCAATTCCTTTTCACAATTCCATTAGATCATCATATAATGGCTCTAGATAAGCATCAATTGTATCTAAAGTCACATTTTTCTTTCCTAGTATAATCCATGATAGCATTAAGAAAAATGGTTTAGTTTCTAACCATGGAGGAAAGTTATAATTTATTAAAAACACTGTCCAAGTTGACCATTTAGTACTTTGATCTTTGAATAGGTTCACCCCATATAGAGCCAAACCCAACCTTATATTATGAGGATCTTGTGAAAAATCAGGCCATTTGTTATCAAATTTCATCCACGTCTTACAATCAGGCACATATCATTGTTTTCCACTAGTGCTCTTATTTTGGGCATGCCATTGCATAAGTTCAGTAATGTCTCTGCACCTATACATGCAGAGTAATCATGGGATTACCAGAAAGTGGTGAAGAACCTTTCTAGGAACCACAACCAATTTCAACCCTTCCCTATACCTCGCTTCATGACATTTCAGACATTCACTCTCACTTGCGAGATTCTTGGGAAATAATTAATAACCATTCACATATGTGTGGATGTTTTCATACCCTAAGCCTAGCTTAGTGATTTCCTTTCTACATTGAATTTGTTTTGTTGGCAATGTCAAGTCAGATGGTAACAATGAACTTAATAATTCCAATAATTGATCTAAACTCTCATTTGTCAAACCAAACACCACTTGCAAGTTAAGAATTTGAAATATTTTTGTCAAATGACTTAACCTACAATTAGCATACAAAGGCTTTGAAGCATCCTCCATCAACTTGGCCCAATCATCGTTTAGACCCTCATTCAACATTCTAAAAACTTCAAAAAAATTATCTAACATTGTTGCCTCTTCATCTATGTTTGGTGCCACTTCATCTATGTTTGTTGCCTCATCATCTCTCACACTCTACCATTTTATCATATCTTCATAATAATTGACATTCCAAGGGCTTATACCACCATGCATGTATCTTATTATATGCCGATAAATGTCACTTATTTTTTTCACCTTTCCACTAAGACAATAATTATATGGAAATGAATATTCATCCATGTCCCTCTCATCAGCTATTCTCTCATTAAATGCAAAATGCATGGTATTGATCCCTAGTCAACCTTCAACATTAATCCATCAGTAACGTTCTACACATAGCAATGAAAAATCACCAAGAGACAAAAACTATTTTTTTAATTGAAATGAATTTCCATAGAAATAGAGTTATAGAGAGAAAATAAAATAGAGAGTTTAACTAATGAATTGTAAAAAATAGTTTTTTGTAGTTTATATTCAAATTGTTGATTGCATTGCATTGCACATCTTTCAAACTCAAAGCATCACTTCACATTGCATAACTAATAACTAGATGATGATAAATGACAAAATTTTAATTAAAATATAGTTTTTACAAAGTAAACCTAAGCAGTTATGCAGTTACTTCACATTGCATAACTAATAACTAGGAGTAGTTTCCAATAGCATTTTCTTGTCATGGCATTCCATGAGACCACATTTCTTTGAGGCATTTTCTCAGAAAGTTCACTGCCTTGTCTATGCTACCACATTTTTCATACATGTCTACCGAAGCATTTTATGAAATAGCTCACTGCCTTGTTGCTAAGACTAAAAGCCTAAAACAAGTGCTTTCAAACAAGCTAAGGATGTTTGGAAAAAATCTATCAAAGAATAATAGTAAGCAATAGCATAGACAAGGCAGTGACTAGTTAAAAAAATGACTCAAAGAAATGTGGTCTCATGGTGATGGAATACCATGACAATCCATAACAATTCACTTGTCATGGAATTCATCATGTCATTCAATCACCATGAGACCACATTTCCTTAAGGAAAATTTTCCAAAGTTCATTGCCTTTTCTATGCTACCACATTTTTCATACATGTCTACCAAAGCATTTTATCAAATAGTTCACTTCCTTGTTGATATGGCTAAAAGCCTCAACCAAGTGATTACAAAAAAGCTATGGATGCTTGGAAAAAATCTATCAAAGCACAATAGTAAGCAACAACCTATGGTCTCATGGTTTTTTTTGGCACGAAAATCAACGTGATTTTATTTACATTTTTTTGCAAGTTTTAAACACATTTTTTTAAGGCAATTTTGCTATTTGAAATGGGGAAAAATATTTGTGGTTAGTTTTGTGCAATTTTTAATTGTAGTATTCTCACAGTTAGTGAAAATGGTAGTGTTCATGAAGGAATGGAAAACATGCGTACAACCTTTGAATTATACTTGTACTCTGCAATGGCATTGAATCATTTAAAAAACCATTTTTTCTTCACAGGGCAGCATTTTCTTATGGAATAGTTGATTGAGATAGCTCTTGTTTCAACTGATCATCATCTCTTAAAATATCATTCATATTATAATCTTGCATGATATTATCATAATAAAGTTGATTATGACACCACTAGCCGCTACTACATGACATCAGTCAAGGAAAGTCAGAGACCATAGGATTTTGTGGATAGGTTCAATTGAAGTTGGGAGATCTTATGAGTTCTCTCTCAAGTTTTGAAAAGGTTTTGGAGGTCCACTTCAAGAATTGTGAGAGATTAAAAGTTGTAGCCCATATATATTCTTAGCAAGGGCAGGTAGAGAAGGCTTTGGAAATTTTAAGAAAGGAAACTTACATAGATCCACATGATTCCCATGCATTTATAAAGATTAGTGAGTTATTAATATCGTCAGACCCTAGTGCAACCTTAGATTATCTTAAGACACCAAATTCTCTTTTGAAGAAGAGTAGAGAAGTAGTACCCATTCAATTGTTAAAAAAAATTGGGGTTCTTCATTTTGAGCATGATAAGCTCGAGTTGAGTATGTGTAGGATCATCATGGAAAAAATAGGCCCTTAAGTGGCGATGAAAATTCAAAAAAATCAAAGTTAGGAAACTTGATGTAAAAAATTGAATAAGTTATCTATATTATTTCAAAAATATGCAAGAATAGAGTTTGTAGAAAATTGAATGTAGTTTCTAAACTACTAGGTTTATTTTTAAAAAAATCTATTTAGTGAAAATTTCAAATTTCAATGCAGTAGTACTTAAATTTTAGGGAAAAAATAAGAAGTAGGTGTCTGTCTGACCACCCTAACCACAATAAAATATCAATTAGGACTTTAGTTGTAATTAAAATAGAAAGTGAATAATAATAATTTATTAAATTCTAAGTAAAGCACAATTTATATTGGTGGAAATCTGAGAATCTCCTTTAGAAACCCTTTTTGTTTCATCAATGTTTGGTAAAAATAAAATTCGTTAGCCACATTGGCGATGTCTAGAAAAGCAAGGTAAGTTTTTAAACACATTTTTTGTGTTGAATTCTTAGGATTGGCATGTCCTAGCCAAATTCCAAAGCAAGCCTGAGGCTAACCCCTAGGCAGTAAGATTTTTGTGAGAAATTTTAGATATCCAATTTAATCGGATATCTGATTTGAATCGGATATCCTATTTATTTTATATTTGATTTTAAAAATGTAATATAGTTTATAATATTTGATTTAAATAATGCAATAAATATTTTATAGTTTATTTTAATATATCTAGTTTAGAATATATAATATAGTTTATAATTTGATATATAATATACAATTTATGATAATCTCTTACGAAATTATGGATAAGATATAATATATTATATTATTATGTATAATATTTGATTACTATTTCTATATTTTAGTTAATGTGTATATATATAATATTAAATAACTAATTAATATTACTTATATTTAAATTATTTAAATATTATCTCTCTATCTCCCCTTCCTACCCCCTCTCCCTCTCTCTCATCTCTCTCTCTAACTCACTCTTATGTCTCTCCACTGTACCCTTAGCCCTCTACCCTTAACTCTTAAACCATCTACCCTCTATCTCTCTCCCACTCCCTCCCTCTCTCTCTCTAATGACTATCCCTCTGACCCCCTCTCCCTCTCTAAAGTCTCTCTCCCACTCATTCCCTCTATCTCTCTCCCCTCTACCCTTAATCCTAAACCATTAACCCTTAACCCTTAAAATCTAAACCCTTAAACCCTCTACCTTCTACCCTCTACCCTAAACCCTCTACCCTCTACCCTAAACCCTCTACCCTCTATCTCTCTCCCCTCTACCCATAACCCTAAACACTAAACCCTTAACCCTTAAACCCCCAACCCTTAAACAAACCTTAATCCCAAAACCCTTAAACCCTCTACACAATACCCCCCCTCTCTCTCTCTATGTCTCTCGCCTCTACCCTTAAACCCTAAACCCTAAACCCTTGAACCTTAAACCCTAAACTGTTAAACCCTGTACCATCTACTCTTAACCCTATCTCCCTCTATCTTTGTCCCACTCTCTCTCTCTCTCAAGTCTCTCTCTCCTAGCACCACTCTCTCTCTC
>VDFB02033171.1:47638-94485 GCA_007258455.2 Sequoia sempervirens
CTCCCTTTCCCTCTCTATCTTTCTCTCTCCCTTTCCCTCTCTCTCCCTCTCTCTCTCTTTCCCACCCTCCACCTCCTAATTACTCTTGGGTCTATGTGTGCAAAAATTGGATATCTGATCTAAATTAGATATTCAATTTAAATATGATATCCAATTTAGATCAAATATTTGATTTATAACACAAAAATATTACATTTTTAAATTCTTTTCAAATAAGACACCTAATACAAATCGGATATCAGATTTGTATCAGATATCCGATTTGTAGTACTTTGGCTTGGGCATTGCTACGGAGCAATGCACTAGCAACCAACCAAAAAAATGTCAACTCAGAATTTTTGCATTTCTTAGTGAATGCAAAATGCTACTATTTTCATATAGCCACTTTTTGGCCCATAGATGATCCTGCACATACCCAATTGGCTCAATAAAATTTTATGGAGCCATTAGGAAATGATGTTCTACCTCTAAATAGATCTCTATTGTCAATTTTATGCATTTTTTATGTGTAGGATTCTCATAGTTACTGAAAAAGATATTGTTCATGAAGGGATGGAAAAGATGCATAAAGCCTTTGAATTATACCCATACTTTGCAATGGAATTGAATCATTTAGAAAACTATTTTTTCTTCATTCTAGGGAAGCAATTTATTATGGAACAATTGACTGAGACAACTCTTATTTCAATTTACCACCCTCTCATGAAATCTCATTCATATTATAATCTTGCATGATCTTATCATAGTAAAGGTGATTATGATACCATTGGATGCTACTACATGATATTAGTCAAGGAAAGCTAGAGACCATAAGATTTTGTGGATAGGTTCAATTAAAGCTGGGAGATCTTAAGAGTTCTCTCTTAAATTTTTAAAAGGTTTTGGAGGTCCATCGCAAGAACTATGAGAGCTTAAAAGTTGTTGTAGAATTAGAACAAAGGATTTTATTTATGAATTCAACACAAATGCCATTTCCTAATGCCTCCATAAAATTTTTTTGAGCCAACTCTAGTTCATCACACTCAAAATGAAGAACCCCAATGTTGTTTAATAATTGAATGGGTACTTCTTCTCTGCTCTTCTTCAAAAGAGACTTTGACATCTTAAGAGAAACTAAGGCTACACTGGGTTACCATAGTTCACTAGAAGAATGAGATATTGTAGTGGTGTTTCACTTGAGTTACCATGGGATAATGTCACGATACTATCTAATCTTGTTAGGTTATATGAATAGCTACAAGATACTGAAAAAGAAAATCTTTCGTATAGGTTAATACTGTTCAAGTTTCTTGATTATGTGGATACATATCTACATCTTGTAGCGATGCCTCAGGCTCAGAATGAGATCCAACTAAGCCTAGAATTGATTGGGAATGCACTTAAGGTGGATAAAAACTCATAAAATGTTTTATGTATGCTTGGAAAAATGGAACTAAAAATAGATGACTGGCTTAAAGAAAAGAAACAATTAAACCTACACAAAGTGAATCAGATGTAAAGAATTCTTGTGTTGACATTTCACTTGGAAATTGGAATTATTTCACAGCTTTTCACAATGAGAGGAGGGATCAAAAGGTGGAGGCACAACATCTTGAGAAGGATAGAGAACTATATTGTAAAGTGTTGGCATAGAGACTAGCAAATGTTTTGCTACAAATGAGGCAGCCATTATGCTAGTTGAAAGGGGTCAATTTGATATTGCAATGGAAACTTTTATATAGCTACAAGAAGTTGTATAAAAAAACATCTTTGTTCAGATTCTACATGTGAGGGTAAATCTAGCACATGTTTACTTTGCACAAGGACAATTTGTACTTGTAGTGAAAATATATCAAAAATGTTTGAGGAAATTCTAATTTGGAACTGACAGCCAAATTTTATTATATTTACCTCAAGCACATTATGAAGCAGAATAGTGGCAAGATTGTAAAAGAACATTATTAAGAGCAGTAGATTATAATGAACATTTTGAATTTTTGTTTAATGTAATGAGGGTTTCAAATTACCTCTGAATTCATGTTAGAGGGTGTCCCCAAATCCAATTTTGCTATAGAGGGCCTCAGAATGTTCAAATTCATAGTAGCAAACTCTGAATTTCTTGCCCTTTCCCACCTTTCAAAAGTCTTCAGGTCCTCTCTGAATCCTTATCACCCATGCAAGTAGCTACTATAACTAATCAAAACAACTCATGCCAGGCTAATGAATGAAGCAAGGTCAAGTGAACAAAGTGAGATCAAGTGAGATGAATGAATCTACAATGAAAGTGAAAAATTGTGCCAATACATCTTGCGTATGAATACATTGTGCCAATAAGTAGCTAATTTTTTTAAATTTTTTTTTATCTACTTTGGATTTAAAGACTAATTCTTTAGTCTTTTTTTATTTTTGTGACTAAATAATTTTTTAGTAAATGACAAAATTACTCATTTATTTACTCCTTTATAGCTGAGTTGTAAAATATGAGTAGAATTTAGTCATTTTTAGTTGTTATGACTAAAATATTTAGTCACCTAGTCATTTATTTGCCAAATTCTACTAGTGTTGGGGAGTGTGTAAATTAATCTTATTTGTTGATATTGTCAGGTTTTTTATTTAAATATGCCTTGGGATGCCTAATGTGGGGTCATAAGGACCTATTAATGATGATATACAGGTCATTAATGAAATAGGGCCCAAAATCCATTGTGAAAGTGTAAAAAAATTCACTTTACAACATTAAATTAAGGAAAAATTGGGTCTATTTATCTTAGAACGGTCCTAAATCTCATGTGAATGTGTAAAACACATTACAACACTAGACTAGGTACACTTAGTTTACAAGCCTCCTAAATTTAATGTGAAGGTGTAAATAAATACACTATACAACATTAAATTAAGGAAAGGCTAAGTTTATTTAGCTTAAAAGGGCCCAAAACCTAATGTGGATGTGTAAAACTCATCACAACACTAGATCAAGGTGATATTAAGTGCAATTTGTTATTAATTATTCCCCAAATCAAGCAACAAAATGGTCTACCTTTTTTGTTACCACATTTACCCCCAACTTTAGTTAGAGGATGAACTTGCTTCAAACTCACACTAAAGTAGACATTCAAGAGGGATCCAAGTGTGTTGATGTGGATGGTCTAAGATAATAGAGATTGAGGAGGTGGTCAAGCCCCTAGGATCCAAGATCCTTACTCAAACCAGGATAAGCAGGAAAAGCGCACACACAAGGTGTATGATATGCAATGAAACAAGATTCAAAAACATGCAATGCCAATAACAATAAGAAAGAATAAAAATTAAAAATAATAATGAGGTGGATCAAGCTTCGACCATTTGTCCAACACGATGTGTATCAAATCTAGGTGGTTTATCAAAACATGCACACTCACTTAGAGGCAACAAAACTCTTGGCTATCCATTAGGTGAGACAAATAAGACCAATATGTGATCACACACACACGAGTGGCTAAGGGAAATTCATGCCCCAAATCAACTTCTCATCAAACCATACCAAAGTTATATCTCCTAATAAATTTGATAAGGTTCCATGCAAAAATGATCTTTGAGATTCATGAGACAAGAAAAACTTCTTATTTTTGGAGCTCATGAATAGACAAGATGGCTCCATAGGCATGCAAAAGTGTGTTATGCAAGGTGGCCATATAACCAATGTTTTGAATGCAAAAAAGTGTAAGGGATTTTTCTTAATTTGTGCAAGGTCTCTTCTTAGGGAACATCATGCCTAATGTCTCCAAGAGAGGGAAAGTCAAAGAAATATCATGCGCTCAGATGAAATAAAACCCAATCATACCACAAAGCAAATGACACATCACAAGAAGAAATAAAATCATACAATGAAGCATGAGTGTTGATGTATGCCCCCACTTTAAAGTGGTTGCTAACATCATTGTTGTGATAAATTTCCTTAAAGTAGAAGATGTGAGAGCTTATTTGGAAAACCCTATGCCAAGTCATATGTTTCTAAATTGAACTACATCATGGATGAGCATGTCACATGCGAGTCAAATGAAGGCATGTTGTCCACATCCCAAGCTTGCTCTTATATATACATGAAAGGTGATCAAATAGCCAAAAGAGACTATGACAAGTGACATATGAGGACAAGGCTACTTAACCGCTAGCCCCCACTTAGTGCAGAACAAGGATTGGCTGAATAGGATGAAAGTAAGTATCAATAAGAGGAATTAGGTGCTTCAAAACAAGGAAGAGCACCACATTCCCTAAGATGTTAAATTTTGTTACATAAAATCTTACATTCATTAGTAGTATGACCATGAACTCTGTGATATGTGTAAAATTAACTCTTGTAGTAAAATTTCTCTTGTGTTCTTGGAGGGATAGATATCAGAAAATCTTGGAGGAGTCTTGAAAAGATACCTTATTGATCAAAAGAATATGTTTCTTTATTTTACAACAAAGATATGTCTTGCTTAGTACAAGTTGTCATACCTACACAAGACTCTTTAGATTGCGATATTTTGTTCTCCACTTTACAGGAGGGTGTAAAATCTAACAAATTCAACTCATTAGTGTTTTGTGAGATGACATTGATATTTAGTGAACATTTCTTTATTTATTTATTTTCATTCAAAGGATAACAATCAAGACCACTAGTTTCTTTTAGTTCAGGATGCACTAATGTAAAATTAGGCTTAGAAGAATCTTTTATAATAGTGTTGATATTGAGTGAAGGCTTGTTTATGTCTTTCAAAGGACAATAACCAAGACCACTAGTCTTTTCTTGCATGTGACGCTCTATAGGGTTATAGATACCTTGTTCTCTGGCACCACATCCTTTTCCATTGTAACAAGGTTTTTTATAAGCTCATAACCTCTTCCATAAATATTTTTCATTTCTTTAGGATTCAAAGGTTGTTGATAATCGGTTTCATCAAATTTTGTTGTATATGTTCTTTTTTCTTTTGAAGAGGTTAAGGTGGATGCTTTCTAAGGGTCTTCCAAATTTTGTGTTGACATTACCACTTTTTCTTTTCCAATTATAGAGTATTTCTTTTTGATCTTATATTCTCCTATGAATGCTTGTTTGAAGTATAAGGAACACCAATCATCTTCCAATAGATTCATGACTTCCTCAATGTGTTTTTATTTCTATTTTGTTGCATGGGTTCGGCTAGAATAGTTGGTGTTAGTGTTTTCAAATGATTTTCTTTGTTTTTCTTAGTGTTCAAACAATTGTTTGGGTTAGGTTAAGCTTTGAGTGTGTACACTTTGTTGTTGTAGATGTATTTCAATTTACGGTGAAGAGTAGAAGGCATCCCATTCATTGCATGAATCCATGGTCTACCTAGAAGGATATTATATGAAAGATCATGAGGCACACCATAGATCAGTGTTTCTAATGTGGTATTTGTAGCTGTAATAGCTAAAGTGATCACACCAAGTGCTTGTTTTCCCACATTGTCAAATCCTTAATAGATAAAGAATCAGGTTGAATTTTTTATTTATCCATGCCAAACCTATCTAAAAGGGTTACACTACACACATTAAGAGTTGAGCCATTCTCAACAAGGGTTTTCTTTATCCATGTTCTTTTATATCGAGCTAATATTATGAAAGCTTAATTTTGGTTTTGCACTTTCAAAGGGGAAAGTTCACTTAGGTGGACAAAAATGTTAGCATTTATTCCTTGGATCATTACTGATATGTCATTCGGATTTGCACTAGAGGGGATCACAGCTTGTTGCAAGGCTGTTTGAAACATTGTGTGATAATTAGTTGAATTTTTAATTAGGTCCCATAGGGATATCTTTGTAGGAGTATTCTTAAGTTGTTAAACAAGATCATACTCTTTTCCACTATTCAAAGGAAAATAAGGAGGACTAGGTAAGATATAATTAGGCAAGGGGAGGGATGTTGAAGGTGTTTGTCTTGGTTGTGGATTGTTTCTAGTGTTATATATATGAGCATTGATATTATGACTCAGTTGCTGTGACACCTTATTCTTAGGTTGGTAAGGGATAAGTTCAGGTTTGTTTTGAGTTTGAGGTTTGTGTGATGGTGGATAAATAATTAGAGGATTCTTAGGATGTCCCATGAGATATACATATAGGAGTTCCATTAATCGAGGCAGATCTAATGGACATTTGTGCATTCATAAACTCAATGATCTTGGTTTGATGCATTTCTAATAAATGGAAATCTAGAATCACCTTTTTATCATTATCTAAGGGAGCCAAAATGTTGTCATTTTCTTGCACCATGATATTCTCCCTAAGAGGAGAGTTTCTAGGAGAACTACTAGCTAGATGTTCATGACATTCAAAGGTTGGTTATTGTAAAATGACTTCATCACGAGTAAGGGAGTTATCAATGATGGAATTCTCTTGTTCCATAATTTCTTCCATAGGTGAAAGAGAAAAATAGGATTCCTGTGAATCTCATTTCTTTCTTATTCACAACTAAGAGAGATATCATGAGAAGGATAAATGTGATTATCCTCATTTTCCATGATTTTATTCTTGTTTGCTAAGGTCTTATTCTCTTGTGCCCTACTATCTACCCTAGTAGAGGAGCTTTTAGGGGAGTAATAAACAAAATATTCATCCCATTCCATGGTTAGGTTTTGTAAAGTAGCTTCATCACAACTAGGTGAGGCATCAAGGTATGTGTAGGATCATGATGGGCCAAAAAGTGGTGATATGATGGGTATGTGTAGGGTATGTAACTGATGACTTTTTTTACCCAAAATTGATGAAATGAAAATGGTTTTTAAAGGAGATTCCTAGATTTCCACCAATATAAATTATTTTTTACTTTGAATTTAATAAATAATTATTATTCATTTTCTATTTGAATTATGACTAAAGTCTTGATTGATAGGCTAATTGAAAAACATCTATAGCTTTCAAATGGTATCACATTTTTTGAATCTGAAACATGTGCCAGATTCTATGCTTCACATACTATAGGATTTTAAAAAATGAATTTCATGAAGTTTTGACCAAGTTAAGGTGCTTAGACATACGAGTTTTTATATTTTTCAAAAGTTGTAATAAAAAAATCATAATTATTATTAAATAAACTTGGAAAAATATGCATCACATCGGGACATGAGTCCTCTACTTATATCTAAAATATTATCATTTTATTCTGGTTAGGGTGTTCAGACATACACCTACTTATTTTTTCCCTGAAATTTAAGTTCTATTGCATTGAAAATTCAAAATTTCACCATATATATATATATTAAATAAACCTAGTAGTTTAGAAACTACATTCAATTTTCTATAGATTCTATTCTTACATATTTTTTGCAATAATATAGATAACTTATTCAAATTTTTACGTCAAGTTTCCTAACTCTAATTTTTCTAAATTTTTCACCACATAAGGGCCTATTTTTTCCATTATGATCCTACACATACCCATAAAGAGAAGGATAATCATGCTCTCTAATGATTGGATCTTTTATCTCAAATAGATCTCGCCAAATGGTAGGAGCATTAGGAAAGGGATAAATGAGATTATCATGACTTTCAAGTATATCTTCTAACACAAAACTATACTCTTCATTACTATGAAGGATATTAGGAGAATAGCCAATGTGATTATCATGGTTATCTACCATGATTATCAAATATCTCCATCATTATATCTCTTAACAACAACACGTCCTCCTCACAAATGTCATTTTCATGGTCATTCACAATTGTAGCATTCTCACAAGTAGTGGAAATGTTGGGATAGGAATGTAAACTAAGTAAAGTGGTGGAAATGATTTCATAGTCTATTGTTATACTATCTTCCCAAGGGGAATGAGGAGAAGGGAAAACAAAACCTTCATAATTCTCAATGATTCTATCTTCTTTCACAAAAATACCTTTGCTACTAAATGAAGAGGTATCAAGAGAAGAACAACTATGATTGTCATGAATGTCCATGCTTGTATCTTCTTTTATCACATCATTCCCACAAATAGGATAGATAAGAGGGGATGTAGGTTTAATGAAAGCATCAAAATTTCCACTCTTTTGCACTAAGAGACTCTCATAACTACCTAGAATGCATTTAATGGGTGATTAACATGCTTATTGACTAAATTTTTCTTTGAAAACTTGCAAAAGACTAAAGCTAACATTTTTGAATAATAATCTATGAAAACTTAAAATGCAATGTAAAGCGCTAGAATGGAATGTGTAGATGCAATTTTCAAATTTCAAACAAGGTAATTTATTGATTGCACTATGTCACAACTAGAAAATGAAATATTGTAAATGAAAATTTGGAATGAAGGAATGCATGAAATCAACCAATTTAAGCAAGTTTTAGTGAAATACATGTAAAAAAAACTCAACCAACTAAAACAGATTACTAATGGCAGAAAAAAAAAGTGCAGAAACAAGGTATTAAATGTTGTAAAAGGAAGTTTTAGATGGGCACTAGGAATGATTCACATAAGGTGGTGAATGAGTCCCAGTAGGGATTTTTTTCAAAATTTTCACTTTCACTAATGCAAACTTTTAGAAACCCTAGATCCTAATTAACTAATGAAAATTCATTGCAAGCTAGATCTAGGATGATGATGAGCTTGAAATTAGAAAAGAAGGTATTATAAATGTAGGTTCACCAAAATGTGGTATATGAAAAATGGGATTTGAATGCAAACATATGACTTAGGACATAGAACATACCCACTTTCAAACTACTACATTAAATTTTAGAGTAATAAAGTCATCACCTAATTATATTAATTAATTAATCATTAATTAATCATGTCACTTTATGCTTTATTACACTTAAGCTAAACTTAAGAGTTCTTTAATTTCATTACTTTCTTTAATTAATTAGTTGTTTTTTGAATGATTAAAGCCTCTAATATTAGAACATGTTGTCTCATTCATTCCTATCAGGACACTTGTCATGTTCTAATCTAACCCTAATCTAGAGTTAGCTTTCATCCTTTTCATAAAGATTGATTCATTGTAATTATTTTTTAATTCCCTACATCAACATAATCAACTAGCAATTTTTGACACAATCTAGGTTATTTTCATCAATAATAATTCTCAAGTTATTGAGCACAATCTTGCTCTTGATCTTCTCTATTGTGATAGGTAATTGCTTGTAGGTGTTTCATGGGAACTATGGATTCAATCAGTCAATTGATACATGGTAGTAGAGCCCAGATCTGCAACCCCCTATTCAATTGCTAAAGGGATTTGACCTTGAGAAAAATTTTGGTGCATCTTAGAGAAAAAAGGGCCTTGCCATCATGTTTGAAGCAATGGAAAGCCTTAAGATAGCTTGTCGTTTTGCTCAAATCCGAGTAGTTGCAAGAAAAGATTTTTTTTTAGAGTAACGTAGATATGTACAAATCTGGGAACCTTGATTTGTGTGCACAACAAGTATAGGGTTATTCTAGTTTTTCAAATTTTCTCCATTGATAAAAAATATTCTGGGATTTTAAAATTATTTTTATCCTACAATCAAAAATATATATGTTAGGTTTTTTTGAAAAATCAAATAAAAAAAATTGACACTATAAGTCTTGGCGAAATGGTATCCCAAAACATCTCAGGTTGCTAGATTTTTTTCATTTGTATAGACACACCAAGGATTATTTCAACATGGGGCAACATCGTAGATCATATTTTAGGGGTTATATGTTCTAGTGTTGATCTTGACACTATGTATGTTGTATCAGACATTGAATGTCCCCACATACTTTGGACATGACCTTGGGAGATCCGTGGAGACCATCATATCTCTCCATACCAAGAGGATCCTACTAAAAATTATCTCATCCCTCTTGTAGATATAGATTGCATACCCTTTGATGATGGGTATGTGTAGGATCATCATGCAAAAAATAGGCCCTTAAGTGGCAAAAAATTCAAAAAAATTAGTGTTAGGCAACTTGACGTAAATATTTGAATAAGTTATCTATATTATTTCAAAAATATGTAAGAATAGAATTTGTAGAAAATTGAATGCAGTTTCTAAAATACTAGGTTTATTTAAAAATAAATGAAATCTATTTGGTGAAAATTTAAAATTTCAATGCAGTAGTACTTAAATTTTAGGGAAAAAATAAGTAGGTGTCTGCGACCACCCTAACCATAATAAAATGATAATTATTTTTGTAAGATTTTATATATAAGTAGAGGACTCATGTGGATGTGATGCATATTTTTTGTAATTTTTTTCCAAGTAAATAATTAATTATGAATTTTTATTACAACTTTTAGAAAATATAAAAACTTCGGTCATCGACCACCTTAACTTGGTCAAAATTCATGAAATTTATTTTTATTTTTTAATCCTATAGTATGTGAAGCATAGAATGTGACGCTATTTTGGATTCAAAAATATGATATCGTTTGAAAGTTATAGATGTTTTTCAATTAGCCTATTGATCAGGACTTTAGTCATAATTCTAATAGAAAATGAATAATAATTATTTATTAAATTCAAATTAAATCATAATTTATATTTTTGGAAAGCTGAGAATCTCCTCTAAAAACCCTTTTCGTTTCATTAATTTTTGGAGAAAAAAACATCGTCAGCCACATACCCTACAAATATTGCCACTTTTTGGCGCACCATGATCCTGCACATACCCTGATGATACTTTAGAGGAGCTTGAGTATATCACAAGTCTTGAATGTTTTGATGGTTAATAGACATCCATACATGTTCCCACCCTTCAGATCAAGACTACGTCATCTTCTGTTGTTCCTGATTAGTTTGAAACTGCCACATCCTTGGCCTCTATTGATTCAATGTAGTAGGACATCATACATCTTCTAGACATAGCTACTTGGGATTCGTATCTCACAGACATATCATCCTTGTTTGTAGAGTCCTATATTGTAGATCTAGAGGATTACTTTGAGGACATTCATCTCCTCTTTGTTTACAGCCACATTACCATTGTTAGCCAACCATCTTCATTGCCTTTGTAGCTGATTCTACATCATTCTTCACATGATCTTGCATTTCCATCATCACTTTCTCACATGTAGATACGTGAGCAGTTTTCAGAGGCACACATCTTGAGACATATTGGCTCATCACTCTTCACAGGGTTTCTTCAAGATCATCCTTTAGATATGTTTCTTCCCAAGGGGAAGAAAATTATTTTTCACTTCACGATCTCTTTTTGGATTCTACATTAGGCATCCACCATTGTGACAGGATTTCCTTCATTGTGGGGGGGACTTCTAGTCTCTTTCTATCTCTCCTATGGAGACAATGGTATATGTACTTATGTGGTAGAAGTTGTTTTTGGGGGGTATCATGTCATCCACCATCTATCCTTCTTCTACTAGTGCCTTACATTCTTTTTTATTCTCTCTTTTGGAGGGGAGTTTTATTCCCATGTGGTATTCTCCCTTTCTCCTTTTGTGAGAGATTAGTATGTTGTACATGTGTACCTCATCAGCCATTAGTGTAGGACCCATTCATGCATCCATTCAAGCATTTCTTTATCATAGTTTATTTTCTCCCTAATTCATCTTAAGGGGGGGTGTTAGAGTAATAAATTCATCACCTAATTAATTAATTACTCATTAATTAATTGGGTCACTTTGTGCTTTAGTACACTTAAGTTAAACTTAGGAGTGCTTTTATTTCATTATTTTATTTAATTAATTAGTTGTTTTTTGCATGGTTAAAGCCTCTAATATTAGAAAATGTTGTCTCATTCATTCCTATGAGGACACTTGTCATGTTATAATCTAACCCTAATCTAGGGTTAGCTTTCATCCTTTTCATAAGGATTGATTCATTGTAATTATTTTTTAATTCTTCGCAGTAGCATAATCAGCTAGCAATTGCTCACATAATCTAGGTTATTTGCATCAATAATAATTTCCAGGTTATTGGCACAATCTCACTCTTGATCTTCTCTATTGTGATAGGTAATTGCTTGTAGGTGTTTCATGGGAACTACGTATTAAATCCTAGAGATCTCAATGCAAAAGAAAGAGATCTTGCAATAGGGTTGTCCTAGGGGCTGAATGTAAACTAATGAAGGGTTCACTACCAAGTAACAACTTGGAAAAGACAATGAAATGCAAGATGAAATGAAAACCTTAATATGATGCAAACTTGAACTAAATGACTTAAAAATGCATATAAAGTAGGATAAAAAGTTGTCAAATGAAATGTACGCACCAAGGAATCTGACAATGACTCAAAGGAACTTTGAAATGCTGAAAATTCTAACTTTTTGACTTAGTGGGACTCATTCACCATTCTAGGCGAATCAATCCTAGTTCTATATTTTTGTACACGAGTAGGTTTCTAACAAAAGGCTATTTAAATATACAAAAAATTATGAAAAAAACCTATAGAGGGACTCATTTGTGGTGAATAAGTCCAGTTTGGATTTTCTAGAACTTCAATGTTTGCTCTTTCTATTCCCCTTTGTTTCTGGATTAGAAAGCCTAATTTTTAGAAATATAAGTGACTTTTTGTGATGATAGAAACCTTGTGAAAACTTGATGACTCTCTCCACCCTTCCAACCTAATCTTTAATGATCCTCAAGTCTTAAAAGCACCTAGATTTGCAATCACACAAAGAGAGAGAAAAAGTGTTGATTGTTAGGTAATAGGGGTTTTCCTTGATCAAACACCTTGTAGGTAATTAAACGGAATGGTGAGACAATGAAATGAAGGCATGAAACATGAAACATGAAACAAAGAAAATTAATCATGGAAAATGATACCTTGAATGATGCCTTGTAAATGATGTCTTATATGTCTACAAATCAACATGGAATGGCCTTGAAGGATGTAGATCTTGATCTTAAAAATAGGAGTAGAACAATGCTTGATCTTGGATCTTCAATGCTACATCACAACACTAGCTAAATAACATGCTTGATGCCTGATATATTTGACATGATGATGGATCTTGAATTTTTGCAACAATTGATGAAAATATTTTCCCTTGAATACCTTACAAATGATCTTGAATGCTATTTTGATGATCTTGTAAAGTCTTGGAACGCTTAACCCTTGAGTGCTTGACTTGATAAAATGAATGCTTAGTCAAATAATGATGTGAAAGCTTGTTTATATAGGAAATCCACTCAAATGACTGCTTATTAGATCCCCAAGGTTGACATAGAAGAAATTTGAATTTAAAATAAATTTTCTCCTACTCAAACTTTGAAAATAGTCCAAAATGGTTCCCACAGGGCCTATTTTAATTGCTAAAGTGTTAGGGAGTGTGTAAATTAAGCTTGTTTGTTGATATTGTCATTTTTTTATTTAAATATACCTTGGGATGCACAATATGGGGTCATAGGAGCCTATTAATGATGATATAAAGGTCACAAATGCAAGAGGGACCAAAATCTAATGTGAAAGCGTAAATAAATTCACTTTATAACATTAAATTAAGGAAAAATTGGGTGTATTTAGCCTAAAAGGGTCCTAAATCTCATGTGATTGTGTAAAGAACATTACAACACTAGATTAGGTCCACTTAGTTTACAAGCCTCCTAAATTTAATGTGAAGATGTAAATAAATACACTTTACAACACTGAATTAAGGAAAGGTTAAGTTTATTTAGCTTAAAATTGCCCAAAACCTAATGGGATTTCGTGCATTCAAGAAGATCCTTCACTTAGGCCATCAATTAAGAAAGTGCTTCAAATGCTTGAAGGAATAGTGGAGATGACATTGCCTCCTAATCTAGGATTTTTTTTCTTCACATAGCTAAATATCTTAGCCTAATAGTTTCTTTGTTGTATCCTAGACTCATATGTGAGTAGACAAATTGGTTTTGCATTAATGAATTAATGGTTTCCAATAGAAAACCGTGTATAAGTAGAAGATATAAATTTTGTAATGGATTTTTTATTTCCTTGCCATGTAGGTCGATATATTAATGTATCTTTGGATGTAATTTCATGTAATATTGTTATCCAATAAAAATAATAAACAAAATCAATAATGATTGACTAATAATTTTATAATTTATATTGAATATTTTTTATTTATTTTAAATTATTTATTTATTGGTTAAGTAATCAATATACATGGATAATTTATTTTTTTTCTTTAATTTTAATTTAGTGGGTGTATTTATTTATTACATTTCTAATTTTTGATATTATAATCATATTATATGAAAATTCGATAATCTTGTACACTATAAAATACAATCATAGAAAACTATTTATGAAACCTATTTTTTTATTAATACTTTCTTACAAAGACCTATGAAATAAAACTATTTTCCATTATTTTGTGAACAATCCAATTCTTTAATTTTCTTCAAATATCTTATTATATTTATTTTATTTCCTTTTCACATTGACATGAAAAGACTTGTGCCCAAATTAATATTTTTTATGTTCTTTTCTAAGGAAAATGAAAAATTCTACATTGAAACTATCATAAAAGCATAAATTGTTATTCTTAGTTCAATTTGATTATTCCAAAAATTTGACATGCTTATTTGACATTGTGGCTTGTATGATTAAATTGGAAACATAATCTGGACAAAGAGGGAGTGGTGAATAATAATCTTCTACAATTTGATCTCATTTTGTGGCATATAAAAATCAAATTACAAATAATGTGCAAAAATAATTGTCAATGAAATTGGTTGATATGGAATAGATGTTTCAAGAAGAAAATCAACTATTATCTAAAGAATTCTCGAAAAAATTACCAATTTTTTCTACTTGATGCAATTACAACTACTTTCAAATTTAAAATGAACTACCCTACACATTTATATCCCAAATATTTATTTAATGCTCAAAGTAGTAAAATCTTTGGATAACATAACCTCTTCCATTGAAATTGAAGACCTATGTTGGAATGTAATGACCAAGAAGGAGTAGTAATAAGGTGTATTGCTACCTACTGAGAACAATCTATTATGTATTTTTAATAACCTATATGGGAATGACCTTGTAAAGGTAGTTTAATCATCCTTTAAACATTATCCCAGCTTACATTTTTTAGTAGTAAAATGTACAAAGTAGTTTAATGTCGCTAAAAACATTGAAATGTAGTATTGTTGGGGTGGATTAGGGTAATTAGCTTTAAAATCACCACTAGGTTGAATTTTTTTTTCTTCTTATTTTCTTATGATTTTGAAGTTGTATAAGGATACAACATGGGATATAACTCTGTCATGGTCTAAAATTGGCACAAACTAAAGGGTACAAGAAAGTATGGATTGAGGGGGATTCTCTCAATATCATCAACAATCTGAAGAATTGTGCTGACCCTTAATCGACTATTGAAAATTTGATTAGATATGCTATTGATATTCTTAAAACCTTTGATGAATATTACATTTCTCATATATTGAGAGAGGGAAATAGACTTGTCGATGTATTCACAAATCTAGGAGTTAGAGGGGCTAGGGAATGGGGTCTGAATGACCCCCTCCCTATGGAACAAATTGCAATTATTAATCATTATTTCTGAATTTAAAGTGATTGATGACTTATTAAGGCTTGGGGTGTGCATGAATTTCATCATGTGGCAGTATATTATGTCTAAAGATGGTAAGCAAGATATCGATTGAGCTGATTTTACAAGGGCTGATATTTGTAGGGAAAAAAACTCTAGGATCATTACCTCTCCTACCATTATTCTATTTTCACACAAAGTGTGGGCACTCTTTGCATTTCCTTCTTGAGGTTTCTTCTCATTACATTCAAACTTTTCAGAATTCTAGACTCTACAATTCCTGAAGCTGTGGGAGGAGATAGGAACTATGTAGAACCTTTATCATGTGATGTTGTTAAGAAGAAGCCAGAGGTATGAAATATTTTAGAGAAAGGAGGGCTAAATCCATACCTGGAGAGGTTACATGGTAACAACCCGCAAACTACTACATTTTTTGCAAAAAACTTGGAACAATAGGGTTTTGAAGTTGGGTAGAACAAAGTTTGATATGAATGAATATTTCATAGAAAACATCGCAAGGTTCTTGATAGAAGGAAAGAAAGTCTTCAGAGATAAAAAGGAATCACAGGTTGCCATGCAAAATTTTTTCAAAGGCGATGAATCTCAAGACCTAAGGGCGGAAAGGAGTGGTGATTACCAGAGGAGTTCTCTCAAGGTGTTGTGGTGTGATGTGGTCAAAGATCTCATGCATTTCATCACCCTAGAAGGATGCTTCTCTATAGTAAATTCCTACCATTTTCTTATGCTCAATCACTTCCACCATAAAATGAGGATTTATTTTCTCTATTATTTTTTGGCTTATTTGGATTCTGGCTTCAAGGACCATAAGAAAAACAAAAAGAATCTAGTTTTGTATGTTTGGATTATCCTTTTAATCTCTAATTATGCTAAAGCATTTGAAGTGGCTAAGTTGATTGCTAGGGTGTGTGCAAGAAGTTGACTCCACTTTTTGGCCAAAAAGTGGAAGTGTTTTCCCTGATTTTCAGAATTTGACACATTTGACCTTAAAATTTGAAGCACTTAGAGATGGAATCTTCAAAAAAGTCACTAATCATAAAATGTAGTACTCAAAGTCTAGTTTCCAAATATGTAATTTATTTCAATACCCAGATTGTAAAAATTGAGTTTCAATAGGCGTTTCTAAAAACCACTATTTAAAAGACATTTTTATACCATACCATGCACGTGTACGACATCCATATTTTGACCTAAATGATCATATTTTTCTAAACGAGATCCCATATTTTGACACGCATAAGATGACATAAACTTATCATTTTTTGATTTTTTTTAAAACCGAAAAGAATTGTCTGAAGTTTGCTCTCGTGCGATCCGTTCGTCAAAATGTTATGTTGATCAAAAGTTATTAAAATACTAAAAAAATCTGATAATTCAAGTTTATGGACTAGTTTCATTACAAATTAATTGAAAAAAAAAAAAAATCAAATTATTAAAAAAATTACATATTTGGAATCTGCACTCTCATCTATAATGGGTTTTAATTTCGTAAAAAAATTCTGCAAAATAGGTCTTCAAACATATGTCCAAAGTCATTATTTTCCTGTGATATTAACAGGACCTTCAAGTTGCAGGTCAAACTAGGTCCAAAGCTTAGGTTCGGGTCCCCAAGCCATTTCTCGAACCAAAAAACAAGCCAAAAACCCACTTAAAAATTCATAATTTAAAAAACGGGATCCCATTTTAAAACAGGATCCTGTTTTAAAACGGGATCTTGTTTCATTAAAAAATGGGATCTCGTTTCAAAACGGGATCCCGTTTCATAAAAAAGGCCATTTTTTATGGTTCTATGAAACGGGATCCCGTTTTGAAATTCTGCCAAAAATAAAAATTTCCAAAAATGGAAAGTTTTCAAAATGGGATCCCATTTTGAAAACTTTCAAACATGGAAATTTTTCAAAAAGGAAGTTTCCATTTCAATTTTTTCAAAAGCGGGATCCCATTTTAAAACTTTCCATTTTGGAAAATTTTCAAAACGGGATCCCGTTTTTTAAACTTAGGCTCGGGATCCCAAAGCTAAATGGGATCCCGCTTTTTAAAAACTAGATCCCACTTATTAAAAAGAGGGATCCCATTTTTTGCAAGCCAAATTCATTTTTTTGCCTCAGGCAAAAACTTCCACATTTCGTGGACTCAACTTTGTGCACTTACCCGCTACCCCTAAGGGTAAGCAACAAAAGCTGGTGGAAGGATATGATACGGTCTCTAAGGAGGAGCTTGCTAGTAAGAAAGGAAAGAAGAGGAAGCTCATCCTAGAAAAGGAGCCAAAATTTAAGGAGGATGTTGACTATGTACCAAATTCTCTTGTTACCATGGAAGTAGACACACAACCCCTCGCTTCGGGGAAGTCTAAGAAAAGGGGTGTTGAGAGCTAATTAGGGTTATGATACTTACAATGAGGAGTTGGCTACTAAAATTTGAGTAGATTCTTGAAGGAGAAAAATGAAGTGGTTGGTGAGGTGTCTTTGTTTCCCCCTATTTTGAGGATGAAGCAAAAAAAGGAGATGGAGATGGGAAGTAATAAGAAGCTGATTGTTAGGTCTGCAAGCTAATTGCTAAAGATGAATTCTCTCAAGATTGTGGGTGGACAAGGTGTTGTAGACTTCCCGATTGAGGAACCAGACTTGTAGATGGAAAGGAAGGTCATGGCAGAGGTTTGGCAAGGCACGGTGGAATCTCCAATTGTGGACCCGGACAGGCAGAAGAAAATAAAGGTGGTTGTTGCAGAGATTGTAGAGTCTATTCGAAAAATAAAAAATATTGGTTGTTGCTAGGAAGGGGAAGCAAGTCTCTGCTAGTCAAGATAAAGTAAGATTCCCTCATGAGGAGGATGTTGTGGGTAAGGGAATTTTCAACATTGATAGGGAAATATATTTCTTATGTTTTGGGAACTACTAGAGAGGGTTCCATTATTTTTTACAAGTTATTTAAATGGTTATTCCATGAATGTAATATGATGAATGTTAAATTTCATGGTGTGATGAGTAAAGCTGATGAGTCCCCGGTTTAGAATTAGATTGATGACCTGATGAGTTCTTTGAAAATTATGGTGGATGAAACGCTTAAGATGAAGCAGAATCTTGAAGGTAGAGTACTCACCCTTGAGAATCATCTGGAGAGGATTGATGCTAACATGGATAAGGGTGGGGAGGGTATAAAATATGTGGCTAATTTTGAGTCTATTTGTGTTACCTCTCCTTTTGATAGTGCCAAAAACCACAAGGAGATTGCTCATTCTAGTGATATTGGTGTTGGTGGTAAGGTTCTAGAGGAAGAGGTGTTTGTTGATAAGGGTGGTGATAATAATAATGTTATGATTACTAAGGTGAATGTGGGTGGGCCTAGGGCTAGAATTTGTAACAAGACTAAATCTCAGGCAGGGTCTCTTGTGAAAGAATTTTCTGATGCCTTGGATGATGGTCAGAAGGATGTGGTATGATGTGGAGGTTGTAGATATACTAAAGAATATGTGATATTTTTTATTGTGTTCCTAATTTTTGGCTAGTGTTTTTCTGATGGTGTGTTGTGTATGGGCTGATATATAATTATTGTAGTTTTCCTTAGTTTCAACTACTCATTTTTGTAAAGGGTTCTAGGTCCCTTCAAAACCTATTTTTTACCTCTAATAAAAAATAAGGGATATAACTATTCCTTAATTACCAATAATAAATAACTATTTACCATTGTTTTATCTCATCTAGGTTCTATTTATAAGTCTCATAGGATATACTTGGAAAAATAATATAATACTATTTATCATAATTTGTGGGAGTTTCCAAAGTCCAACACCATTATAATATGTTTGGTAGAGAAATTATTCTTGGAAACTATAGTAGATAGAACATCCTTCCCTTATGTTTTTCAAGATTTGGTAGGGTTTCCTAATTCAATTTTTTTTGTTGATATATTCCTCATTATTCTTTTACGTTAAATCTCAAATAGATATATTGATTACCTAATAGTTGCAAGGTAGAATTATTTTAATAGGAATATATCTAACAAAGTCTAGTCCAAATGTATTGAGTAGTATTTTTTGATATTATGACATCTTGGCCTACCTCTTCCATTTTAATTTTTTATCAACTTCCAATATTTTGGTGGTGGATGTTTATCCTTTAATTCATTCCTATTGCCACATCCACCTTCATCAAGTTTTCCAAACATCATAACTCAATACTCTAAATTTGTGGAAATCTAGCCCAAAGAAAATGTCTCAAGTAGTGCTAACATGATCAAATTATGTTGATAAATTATTTGATTAATTTTTATATCTTTTGTATTGCTTTATGAGATTTTCATCTTAAGGAGATTTAATTTTTGAATTTTTTCTTGATAATTCAGATCTAAAGGATATGCAATATGAATCAAAATTTTTGTCTAGTGGAGGATATGTTGGGTTTACAAAAATGTGATGTGGAAAATGATCTATCCTAGACCTAGTTAATAGATTAATAAGATCAACATTTCTTTGCATCAACATTAGAAGCCAATCTAACATGGTGATAAGATTAGCTAACAACCTAAAAGGAGAGCCAATCTCTTTGGACCTGTTTATTTTATTGTAATAAAATTTTATTGGATCTAACGTGAATTAATTGACCTTATCAACTATGTAACCTAATTTGAAAATACAAATTTGATGCACAAACGAAATTGAAAAGTCGTAGAATGAAGACAAATCTAAGAAGGGGAGAATTTTTTGTATCTACTCTACAAATTTTGAATTGAATTAGGAGGTCGAGGGTGTTGGTGCCCTTGAGTGAGAAGTGTAAATCTTAATTTGTGACTTCTTGGATTGAAACCTATAGGTCTACACTATGTTCTCCTTCTTTGGAAATTATTTCCTTTGAACCTGAACCTACAAAATCTTAACAAAGAGGGGAAATGGATGGATATATAGGATTTTTCCTTGGTGAAACCCTCATTCTGGTATTTCTAGCTCCATGAATAGCTAATTGACTAACAAATAAAATGTGTGTGCTCCTAAAATTAAGTGTGTCTAATGTTGTAATGAGCCAAAATGATAAAAGTCTTACTCAAGTATGTTAGAGAAGGATTCCTAAATGAAATGAACAAGATCAACCCAAGATAATGTCAAATACCTTAGGGAAAATCCAAATGCATAAATACCTTGCTTAGGACAAGTAGAAAAAAAATTGAAGATGAGAATAGTATGAAAAATAAGTTATTTGGTGCTTGAAAGAAGCCAAAGCTACCTCTAAAACCTAGATTCCATCATTTCCTTCTATTTGCGCCAAACTCCAATCATTATGCTAACTTGAATAATCCTAAAATACGCTTTGTAAATCTATAAAATAGATGTATTTTGGCATAGCCTAGCTATAATTGTAATTAATTTCTTCTAATTTGAAATGATAATTCTTATATTTATAGTGGAACATAGGAAAAAATAAAACTGTAGTAAAAATCATTTTATTTTAATTTTTGAAATTAATTTATTGCCAAGTCTCAGGTTTGAACTCACATCTCTAAAATTTGAAGCTAACATAAATGGGAAATTAAAATTGTTAAGTAAAACACTATGAATAGGACATTAGTTCCCCTATCCAGCTAGTTTACACATTCAAATTAGAATTAGAAGTTTTGGATTTACTTAATGAAGACTCATTCAAAATATGAATACTTATTAAGGTCAATTTAGTGACATATGATCAACAAAAGTACTTTTTAGGGTAGCACAAACACATTCTTCTGGGTTGATAGGAAAGGTCAAGGTTAGGGAATATCTAAAATGAATTAAAGGAGAGGATCATTAATCAAACTCCAAATAGAGCATGAAATTCTACTCTCACCTTAAGGTAGTAAAATTTATGATGCTGCATTTAGCGCCCACTTTAGTAGCAATGTGACACTACATGCATATGCAAGCTAAAGTACTGAAAGTAAATCATATCATAAAAGGATATCAAAAAAAGATATTGTAGAGGATTATAATATTCACCAAGAAAGAGAATGAAGCCCCAAGCATAGTAATCTATAAACCACAACATTACAAACTACATCCCACAAAACTAATTAGTTAGAAATTCAAAACCATCCTACACATACAACTAAATGTGTTAGTACAATAATTATAAGGAGAATGAAATTTAAGGGTATATGTACGCCCTCACTATTTTCACTTGCTTTACAGAGGTAGAAATAAGGTAATCATCTCACCATGTCAAACTAATTAGGGATTTGATGAAAATACTTATGGTAGGATCATGCGAACACAACATGAACTAGGGAGGAACCACAATTCCAATGCAATAGATGACACAAAAACTAGTGTTTGTAATCCAAAGTGATGCTAATTTTAAGATAATATCGTATTGTTATATTTTACTATAAGTTATCAACTTTTTACCTTTTTGAGATTAATTTGTACTATTGTAGTTTGAGAAAATTATGAGCTAAGCTAAGTATTTTGAGGAGCGAAGATGCCAAAATTATTTCCATATTGTGCACCAAGGCTTGATTCCTTAAGGGGGCACACTTCCTAAGAGATGACAACACTATATGTATATTACACTTTCACTTTCCTTGTAGGCAAGAGCTTATTTTAGGTATTTTTTATTAATTTTTGATAGAACATGGTGTCTTTGGCTAGGTATGGCACCCTAGGCTCACGAGGGTGACCCTGAAAAAAAATGATGCCCTACATTAGCATGGGTGCCCTTGACTACAAAGATAATTTTTAAAATTTTGTAATTATCTACTTTATTTTGATTTATCAATTGATACATAAGTAACAAGATAATGATTTTTTTGGATAGAAAGGACATCCACATATGCATGACCACCTTAGGGTTTTCCTATACACTCTTCTTCATGACCACACCCCACTACTCTCTATAGAAGAGTAGCATTATCTATGTATTTTTTGTTTATTTTGGGCGTACACCATGCCTACCATGAGATACCATGGTGCGATATTGATGGTACTCATGAAGAAATGGGATGTATACACCTCTACCTTCCAATTTGTCGATTAGGGAGATGAAAATAACATTGGAGGATGTATATCATATTCTTTGGCCACCCATCCAAGGTAGAAATATTAGCCATGAGGAGGGGAGGACCCCATATGAGATTCTAGCCAACCAGTACTATTGTGCATCGATCATGATATGCAACATGATGGAAATTGTTGAATTATATTGTGATGGATACTATATGGAGATGTTAATATTTCAATCATTTTTCAAATCATAATTGTGACCATAGCATTGGTACTTGCACCAGATAGATAAGGCACACACCTGCATGGGGGCCTTATTCATACTATATGAGTGATGGAGGAGTGGTAGCTCATGTTCCCCATGGGTGAAGCATGTTAGTGCACCTATACTATGATCTTGGGTGATATATCCATTTTGAGACATGGAGCCTTATGACATGTACTCTCTGATAGGTATGGGAATTTAACCACATCACTTACATGTGACTAGTGAGATATCTTATAGAGGTAGCATAGACCTTTCCATGATCCTTTTATTAACCTTTGAAGAAGCAATAGAAGCATGAATTTTGTTGTACTAATGCATCACATTCAATTGATTCAATGTTGTGGATGTGCTTTGGAGACCTTATAGAACTTTACATCCCTAGATTGACCTATCAGGGTAGCTTACGAGCATGAAATGCGATTTGTTTTCCATTGGTTGCTATGAGTACATCGTTATACCCTTTTGTTGTGATCAAGTGAAAAAAAAGTTTGTTCACAATTAGGGTGTTCCCATCCCTCAACAAACCTATCTTAGGTTGACTCATATTGATGCTAGGGTACATGGCATAGCTCATCCTACCATCACAAAAATCCCATTCAGTGACGAATATAATGAGTAGTGAGACAAACATGTAGTGTCTGATGTAGATGATATCATATATAGCACTACATACACTAGGTGGTGGGACATGTAAAATTTCCAAATCCCATATTTCTTATAGATCATCCTACTTGAGATCCTGGGCCGTGAGCATGACATTGAGAGGATTACAAGGACAAGGATGATAATAGTGATGTAGGTAGACATAATGAGCAAGAGGATGAGAAGCTTGACACGGTAGTAGGAAGAGGTCTAGATGAGTATGAGGAGGTCAGTGATGCACTTGAGGAGAGACCTAGGTCTTTCCTTCATGTATTGATAGCACAACCTACTACACTCGAGAAATGGAGCATCTATAATCATGGGGAGATGAGTAGAGTGACATTTACCATTGCCCTTTCCCCATGAGGGAGCCCAAACAGAGCCATCAAAGTCGCATGTATGGATCCTTACTGGTGAGTTAGCGATCTAGTAGATATAATATAATTTTTGATGGCTACTTTATAGCATACTAGATGCTATATTTAGAATTGATTTATGCTTTATACTAGGTTTTTATATGATGTTATCTTATGGTTTTCTCTTTTCTTTGCATCTGGAACCCAATATTGGCTCAAAATTATTAACTAAGTGATGGCAAAGATGATTCCTAACATGGCGCTATGTTAACCACTATGGGTCGGGCATTCACCACCATAGAGTGTAGGGTATGATGTAGATGTTTTTAAGCCTATAACATGATTAAGAGTTGCACATGATGAACTGAGAGCTGTATACAAGGAGTTGAGACCAAAGAGAGCTCGAGACCCCTCTCATGATCACATGTAGATATACTTGTAAGAAAATCTTGATAGGGTATGAGATGAGAGAGATAAATTTTAACAAAAACATACAACAATAGTCAAGGCTAATCTAGAGCTTAGAGGTGAGCTCATGGTTGTATTGGCATCAAGTTGTTCTAGGAGGTACTCATGATCTATAGACTCATGGTGACCACCACCATTAGGCCCTAAGGAGTCTAGTAGTCATAGACCTATAGGGGTATAATATGATTTTTGTATGGTACACCATATATTTTTAGCATGGTGACACGATGATGTACATGAATACCATTATATATATATATATATATATATGAGAATTATTATTTGTTATGTATGTTTTTTCCTTAATTTATTTTCATACTACATGCAATCTCATTTAAAGAACATGCATTAATATTTTTACAATTTACCATATGGAAAATTGGATACACTTATGATCTAATTAAATAATATCATTAAGATTATTTAATAAACATGAAAATGATCTATAATTAATAAATTTGTTCATACATTAATTTACATCTGTATCCTATGCTATGACAATGCCAATGATTTAGAATTTATAAATGTGTTCTAGAATTAAATAATAGAAAGGAGTCATACATTAATAAATGTGTTCACGATTAAGATTATTTTGACAATTTTATAAATTTTTCTTTCATTTATATTTTAATTTATTAAAATTTCATGGAGTCCTTTGTCATTATTTCTCTCTTAGTTCAAATTCACTTACACTTGTACCTAACTTGTTCATTCCATCCAATCGCACTCAGAATTGAATGATGTATTAGTTGTGGTAAGTTACACCTAATATTAAATGTTTAAATTTATCTAGACCAAGAGTTTTGATGTCAGTTTTACCTAAACCTATTTGTTTGATGTCACATTCATTTAAAAATAAAAAATAAACTTTGATTTATTGGTTGGAATACACCACACTTGAATACAATGGAATAATTTAACCAATTAAAAAATTCAACATTGTGATATTTTAACATAAATGTTTTTAAAATTGGAACATAGATCTATCCAATTTTAACAATGTAAATATTTTTTTGATTGAATTTAATTTTATACTCATAGTGTGCTAATCTAGAAATAATTAAATTAGGATTAGAGCCATTTGTCATTTTAATTTGCAAGGATTTCATTATATTTTTAAATAATTATTGCATAAAGTTTTTGAAAAGGGAAAACCAGGTTTTACAAGGACCTGAAACCGCGAAGTTAAAACAACAAAAGATAGAGCATAATAGGTCCAAACAAACAAACTACTATCCCAAAAAGAAAACAACAGCACAAAAAGACAACAGGGTCCAAAAAAAGGACCGACCAAAAAACTAGAAACAAACACCACCGCACTACTCCAAGGTATTCATCAACTCCTTGGCCTCCTTTTCAACATCCTTGATATCCTGTAACCCCTGCTTGAGGACTTGAGCTGTATGTGAAGAAATCGGGGTATTCCTCTTCATGTTAGCTCAGGTGCGAGTCAAAATCCCTTCACCAGCAGATCTGCTGCAACCTCTTTCCGCATCCAAATCCACAACCAGTGAACCCTTTTGATTCTTTTTGAGCTTTTCCACCATAGAATTGATGATAATGGTGTTATGCCTAGCAATTTTGTGATTATTCGCCAGAGTGGCCCTAATATTTTGGCTTATCTTGGACATATTGTACTCGATCCTAGTCAATCTTTCCTCTTGCGAATGCTGTCTTTTCCTTGGTAAGGGGGTTTCCTATCCCTCATTCTCTTTACGACTCCAGCTAATCTTCTACTCTAAATCCATGACTCTATCGCTAAGATCTCTATTATGGCCTTTCAACTCACAGACTTCCTTCTGGGTCCACTTGAGAATAGTGAAAAGGCCATCTGTACTTTTTTCTGCCACACTCACAATGTCCTCAAGCTTGAGCTTATTCAGTGTAGAATTAATTTCATCCTGATTAGGGGAATCAATAGGGGCATTCCCAAATATTCCAGACGTAGGGGCACTAGGGGCGGACTCCTTACAAACCATAGGTTTATCAGAAATAATTTCCATGGAATTCCCAGAATATGAAACTAATTTCATAATAGAGGTACCTTTAAAACTAGAGACCAAACCCGGAGTAGGGCAGCCAGGAGACGGATGGGGATTAAGACAAGGCGGCGAGGCAAAACCCGGGCTAGGGCAATCATGCAGAGGCTTCAGTTTAGGACATGACGGCAGAGCAGAATCCACGAGGGCATTCCAACAAGATAGGGACTGGGGAGCAATGGTATTAGGACCAATAGGGGCACAAGCAGGAGGGGCCAGGGGGTCGTTCTCCCTGCTACTCTCAGTATTCTCATCATCAAAATCCCCAATATCAACAATTTTAGGCAAAGCAAGCAAATTTTGATAATGCTCAAAGATGAACCTAACAAGACTAGGGTGAATAATGGAAGTCCTCCTAGGGTTTCTTTCAACTTTATTGAGGCCATTCTTCAAAGAAGAGAATAAGTAAAAAGGCAAAGAGATACGAACCTTGTGACGGAAGTGGTTTAGAATGGCAAAGTGGTAACCATACGCCCTGGTGAAGCACCCGTCAACCGTGATATACTCCATAATAACTCTTAAAACTTTCCTCTAGATTGATTTGATGGACTCCACATCAAAGTAGCTATTGGAAACCTTAACCAGCTTAGCCTTCTCCTTGTCTTTTTTAGGAAATCTTATGATCACTTCATCAGAGAACCGACAATCCAAATAAAATTTCACACCCTTAGTTGAAAGACCAGTAATCTCACCAATTAATTCCTCATTCAGCTTAACATTCCTGCCAAACAACACAATCTCACCATTTTTCCAATTTTTGGCAAAATAATCCAGCATCCCCTCGTCGGTACCATGGAGCTTTTCCAAAAAAGGAACTAAACCTCCCTTTTCAATTGTTTCCCAGGCTTTAGCATTCTTTCTGTGCTCCTGAAAGCTGCTCGGTTCCACATGTTTTCTCTCTCCCCCCATCTTCAAAGCTCTGTTATACCACACCCTACAG
This sequence comes from Sequoia sempervirens, assembly GCA_007258455.2. Taxonomy (NCBI): domain Eukaryota; kingdom Viridiplantae; phylum Streptophyta; class Pinopsida; order Cupressales; family Cupressaceae; genus Sequoia; species Sequoia sempervirens. Next base: position 74,749 of record VDFB02033171.1, read on the forward strand.
TTGCTCTGGGTCCTGTCTAGGCATATTTTATCAAACACCCAGAAAGTGCGCCAGAGACTCTTCTTGAAAAAGAAAATGATGTCGGTCCCATCAAATCTAATGAAATCGACGTACCTAATCTTTATCCATATCATCATGATGAAGAAAAACTTCTCTTCCATGCACTGAATCATAATAAATTAGCGCTTTCACCTCAGGATGGAGGTAGTCATTCTTCCTCCACGTGTTTTCCCCGTCCTTCTTAACACATTCATTGGCAAAGTAATCAGCCACCTTATTGGCTTCTCTATAGGTGTGGGACACTTTCACTTTATCGAATTTATTTAATAAGATTTTTGTATCTTCGATCCACTTTTTGATGGTCCATGAGGGTGGGGTACGCCCAAGAATGCAATTTATTATATTCAATGAATCACCCTCCAACCAAAGACATTTCGTGTTCATCTTGAAAGCTAAGCTAACCACATGATAAGCCCCTACAACTTCCGCAACATGATTAGTTTGAGTGCCAATGTCCACAGCAAAAGTCGCAATAAAAGCCCCTGAATTGTCCCTTAAAACACACCCACTACCAGCTTTCCCGGGGTTGCCTTTAGCCGCGCCATCAAAATTGGCTTTCACCCAACCCAAAGGCGGCAAAGACCAACTAGCATTCTCCCTTCCACAAACAACAGATTTGGGGACATTTAATGCAGCTAATTTTGATAATTATTGCATAAAGTTATTTCCCTTCTAAAACAAGAAATAGAGACATGGTAAACTTCGTGGCTAGTCATTGTACTATTAAAAATGAGCTACACTCTTTCCTGGCATAGGGTTTGCTATTATGTATTCATATGATTTTTTGTGAGATGTTTGTACCTTTACTATCTTCTCTTTGACTTCACATGATGTATCAAACAAGCTAAGTGTCCCATGAAAAACTTGGATTATCTTTGTTTCTAAACAATTTGGCTCCTACAAATGATAGTATTGATTCAAACCATTTATTACATGATTTGGATTAGGGTAATTTTATTTCATTAGTATGGATCATAGATCAAAATAATCAATCTTGTTGTACTCTTTCACTTTATTGATAGACTGCTCTTATTCTATACAACCTAACATTTTTTGTGAGTTGTACCAAGTGGAAGGTATTGATGAATTCTCAACAAGTATGGTAGATATAGCTATAAAGGTGAAATTAGAAAAAATTAATCTTGACAACAACCTCATTTTGGTAATTGAGGAGCTTTAGTGAATTTAATAAGAGCCTATGAAAGTAGGCAAAACATATTTTTTCAGGGTTTTACTTTTTATTGGGGAATCGAGCCTTTTTTTATTATTTGGTAAAATTTACTTGGAAATTAAAGTATTTCTAATTAGATGGCACATTTTTTGCTATATTTTCATTGATTTATCAATTAAGCATATCCAATTGTACATATAAATCAAATAAGTTGTATTCTATTATGATCTATGCTTATTATAAATTAAATATTTTAATGAGGAAGCAAGTGACAAAGTGTTGGAGGTTGAGAAAAAAAATCATTAGATACAAAGATGTATGTTTTTAATTGAGCATCTCTAATGTATTGTTAGATTTAATATGGTATAAAATACATTTATTCTTATTTAAATATGCACCATTCATATGTCAATAAGAATGAGCCATGAAGTTTTCTTCCTATATGCATCATTTTTTTTTTCTAACGAGAGAATTATTCTTTTGTCATCTAATATAGATAGAGATCGAATCAATGTAGAAAACATGAATTATTTATTATTGTATTTTCTATCAAAAGAGAGTTATTAAATATGCAAAACAATGAAATTATATTCCTTACTTGAAATGTAACATATTTTAAGCTCATTCATGGCATCTACTTCCAATTTTGACATATTTCCAAGATTTCCTTTCACACAATGAAGAATACAATGAATATATATAGTCAAGATTTGGTTCTTTATAACTCTTGAACCATATGTATGCTTTACAATGCTTTTTTTTTTTTCTTTCATTGATTTGTAATTGATTATCAAATGACTTCAAGTCATGACATGTATTTCTTGTTTTTGTGTTAAAGGGTAGTAGAGAACTCATTCTTGGGTGACGTACCAAGCACGATAAGAAATAATCCTTGTATGTTCCACCATTACCCTCTTAGGCTTGTAGTTACAAAGTTCTCATTCATTGGTTGGGTTGCAGGTAACATTCTCAACAAGGTATTTCATGTTGCTCTTTCCCACTAAGAAATTTAATATGGAAATCTACCTCATCTCTTTCCCAAATTTGTGTTTCCTTGGTCATTGGTTGATCACTTTCACTCTACCTCATTTTAGAACCAAACCCTCCATGGATTTTATCTTAATTTATTTATTATGCTCTTTTATTTCCTAGCATTTCACAATATTCTCATTGCAAACATTTAATTTCTACCCTTTTCTTATGATAAATTGAATAGACACCAATTTAGTGGTATAAATATAATTTTATTACAACTAAAAAAATTAAGTAGTAGAATCTATTGTTTTGAAAGAAGCTATTGACAACACATGAATAAAGCTCAAGCTCATCTTTTTTAATTCCATAGGGAAATTACCACTACAACTCAAAAAATTCATAGAATATATTATGGTCAAATAAGTCATTTTCATCATTTGAATAGAGCTCAAGCTCATCTTTGTTTATTTCTTCCTCTAATTCCTCTATCCGTGCATAGAGAACTTGTGTCTCTTATCATGGGATGCAAATTGAGATGAGGAGTAAATTTATGTCTTTAGATTCAACTAACTGTTACATGGAACTTGATAAACACTTGCCACTCTGTTGGGAAAAACAACCACCCCTATGAGTGATTGTAAGGACAACCCAAGCCTCTAGCCATAAAAGAAAATGAAAAATTACTTATTAATGATTTAATTTTGAATAATATATGATAGTTATGCTCCATAGAGGATCCTTGTCCAAATGTTTTTGAAACAGGAAAAAACGGGTTTTACAAGGACTTGAAATCACAAAGTTTACAAAATAAAGAGAAAGTCAGTAAAGACAACACATGAAGAATGCTGTAAAAGAACAACAGTAAATGACCACAGCCATCAAAAAGGCCAGCGAAGGCTAGAGAACCGAAAACCCATTCAAAAATCCAACAACAACTAAATTTGTGTCTTTAAAAGATCAACAGTGTCTGCTTCTAGCTCATTCATATCCTGAACCCCTCTCTTTAAGATTTGAACCATCTGTGTAGTGGGAGGCTCTCTCCTATTGAGGTTGGCCTAGGTTTTTTTAGAAATACCTTGGTCCTCAATCTTGCTTTCCTTTTTCACTTCCAAGTAAACAACCAATGAAACCTGTTATTTTTTCTAGCTTTTTAGACATAGCATTGATAATAATGGCATTGTGCCTAGCCATTTTATTGTTTTGTTCCACAATAGTTTTCAAGTTATTTTTGATTTTAACCATTTCCTCTTCCAGAGACTTGTACTTTTCCTCATTGTCTCCTTCTTTCTTACCAATGTTGTTCTTATTCTGTTTCCCTTCTTCATTGCCAAGAGCAGCTAGCTTTAGCTCCAGCTCCAAATGTTATTCGAATACAATTCTTTAATTTTGAGATACTATGTCAGATTAGCATGCTAATAAACATTTGTTTTAAGATCTTTTATAAAATTCTTGGCTTCTCTATTTATCTGATGATACTTTAAAATTTATAAGACATTCTATATAAATTACAATTAACAAAACCATTGCACCTCCATTACAATCTTGGTGTAAAATTACCAAGTTAACCAAAAAAAATAGAATCACAAGAAATGAAAACAAATCATCGACCTAAAGTCAAGAATGTATTTGAAAATTGTAAACATAAAATATACTATTTCTATACATAAGATATTGTAAATTTAATGAACGTATCTTCTATACACATATTAAATTGTACTCTCTAACATATTAACTTATATATAATTTTCTATCGGCCTAACCCTTACAGCTCCTTGTGATACAAGTGCTAGTATATAAATAGATACTATAATACCAAAGTTGCAACAAAAATGTTGTCAAATGCAAATTACAAGGATGACGTCCCTAAATGTAGCCTCACTAGTAGGGGCCAATTAACTAAAAGACCTTTAATCAATCCCAAAAATAGTAGCCCCTCTTCACTTTTACAAACAAATAAAACTTAGGCTCTCCGCCACTGTATTTCTCTCTCTGAAAGAGTTTCTTGCAACATGACACCGATCAAGAAGATACTAGACTACATAGATGCAGAGGGCATAGGTTTTACGAAGAAACTTCTGGAGGAGGGGGCACCGGAATCTCAACTGTCCCTTCCAGCATCTGAACTACTTTTTTCATTGAGGGTCTCAGAGAGGAATCTTCTTGGATGCACCAAAGTCCCACCAACACCATTCTTTCCAACTGTGTTTCCTCAATACCACTGCAATCTTGTTGCTCTACCAGTTTTCCAAGTTGACCATATTTGAAGCAGTCGTACACCCAATCACACAAAACCATTTCATTTTCTGGAACATGCAATTCGAACATTTTCCTGCAACAGATAATCTCCAAGAGCACCACGCCGAAGCTATACACGTCAACTTTGACAGTAACAGCCACATTCTTCTGCCACTCAGGAGCTATGTAACCGATGGTGCCACGGGCCACAGTAAACGTTCTCGTTTGTTCTGCGCCAATCAATTTGGATATTCCAAAGTCGGCTATCTTGGCACGGTAATTTTCATCTAGAAGGATGTTTCCAGGCTTTATATCACAATGGAGTATTGGATCTTCGCACTCTTCATGTAAGTAGAGGATTCCCCTTGCAATTCCCAAAGCAATCTGAACACGCAGCTCCCAATCGAGATCTCTTGCACCCTCAAATAAAACGTTGCTCAGAGATCCGTTGGACATGTATTGGTATATCAGAAGCCTATGTGAGCCCTCAGAGCAGAAACCATAGAGTTGAACAAGATTTTTATGATGGCTTGCCCCGATGATACCCATTTCTGTTCTGAACTCCTTTTCTCCATCTTGCTCTCCTCCCTGTTTGAGCAGATCGTCAAGTTTCTTGACGGCAATTGCTCGTCCGTCAGATAAGACGCCCTTGTATACCCTTCCAAAAGCCCCTCTCCCTATTTCTTGCTTGAAGCCTCCTGTCGCAGCCTCGATCTCCTGGTAAGTAAATGCCTTCAACCCCACCGGACTAACCTTATGATTCTCTTGCAAGGATCTCAGCTTGGGTCTGCATGTATACAACCAAATTAATAACAAAATTGCTGCAAAGACAAAGGAGCAACCGACGAGGCTTATGCCAATAACGACTAGCCCCTTCCCCTTCTTCTTCCCCTTCCTCTTCACCATGTCCTCCTCTCTTTGCATTGACAGCGTGGGAATAACATCATCGTAGACTTTTACAAAAGCTGTTGTTATGTTGTTTTCAGCGCCGTTCCTCATAGGCAATTGTTTCATCCAACAATGTTCTCCATCGCTTTTAGAGGCATAGACGGCCACGTCGCAAAAGCAATCTTCAAGGCATGCCTGCTTGCAAGCAGATGCATTGTTGAAATTCAATCTCATGTAATGACCTGAGACTGCAAAATCTACGTGCTCAATCGTATGCATTTTTGCGCCATTTGCACTGCAGCTCTGTTGCGGGAATGTGTTCTGACGGCATCCCATTGATGGATTACCATTGACCACAAAGTGGAATCCCGGAGGACAACTGCAATTCCTCGAAACGCCGGAGCCTCGGCAGATTCCATTGAGACCACACACCACGGACCCACAAGGACTACCTTGCTGCTGAGCAAAGTGGCTTATGACCAAGAGCAGATAAGTAACATATATGAGATGGAGGAGCGTTCCTTTGATTCCCATAGACACAGACACAGCTATAGCCATATATTGAGGGCAATGTCATGTTATGTGGATCAAATGAAACAAGTAGTATAATTTATACTGAAATACCGTCCGTCAAACCCTTTCCGCCAGTCAAATGATTTTACAGAACGGAACAGTGAATGGCAGCTAGGTAATGGACGAGGACTTTTGTTGTAAAGCACTTTCAAGACACGTACCTGGCTAAATCACCTGTAATTGTAGTTTTGGTTTTTAAGTCTTTACACGGCACGGTCAACAATCCTTTCTCCGGTGATTGTGGTGCAATCATACGTGAAAAGACCTAGAACACGCGGCAAGATGACGGCGCCTAATTATTAGGCAATTGTTCTAATTGTTAATCCCTAAATATTAGGCGGCGACTTATGTTTTCATCACATGACATTAGTGTTGTGTTGGGGAGCGAGCGGGAAGGAAAAAGTAAAGTTTTATTAGGGTTTTGTTTATATTTATTTTCTGTGTAACTAGAAATGGATTGTTTATCTAGTTTCTGGTTAGTGCATAATTTTTTGGGGTTGAACAGAGGATTTTTGTTTGTATAAGATATTTCAAAAGGGTCGTCTAATGGGGAGAGCAGCTAACAGTTGTGCAGAGTCTAATAGTCATGCAGTCAATTATGATTATTCATATCAAATTAGAATGAATTAATATTGTATCTTGTATATATTCATTTCAAGTATTAATTAAAATATTATCAATGAGTGACATTATGGGATCAACAGTTGTTCACTTTAAAACTTATAATCCTTAAGTAAAAACAAACATAAATACATTCATGAACAAGTGAAATAAATATTTTTTGGTTTCAAATAAAATATCATAACTATCCATTGTAAGTGTGTCATTTATAAAATTAAATGTGCATTTAATAAATAAGACACCCATTTAAACAAGTATTGTTATCATAGTAAAAATTATTATTCTTATTTGTACAACTATTGGGATAGCAATGTACAAGCATTGGAGTATTTCATATTAATAGTTTGTCCTATCACAAATATAAAAGGTGAGCACAATGAATACCATGTATTTTCTCATTAAATGTGAAGGATTTTAAAAAAAAAATTAGTGTTCAACTATTGGTCCATTTTTGTTTGAAATAAGTTATATCTTAAATAATTATGTGTTGTTTTTATAACAACAAATAGTTTTACTGTGTTCAACTATTGGTCCATTTGTGTTGAATATAAAAGCTAGAGATAACAAAGATTTATGGTTAGCAATAGGTACTTGGTCCATTTAGGTTGCATATAAGTTTTATTTTAAATAAAAATATGATATTCTACAACTAACAAATGATATTTTTTTGTTCAACTAGACTAGGGGTATCATGATTAAGTATCAATTGAATCTTTAAAAAGTCAAAATTTGGACACTTCTCAGTAGATGTGTGGAAAGTTACATGGTGTATCACATCTCCAAACCTTAGTTATAGATAGATAAGAAGCCAATCCATATTTCAAAAAAATGAAGGTCCTACGATATTACAATCAATCACTACATGCGCAATTGCGATATTATATACAAAAAGCGTGTATGTGCAAGTGGTTGGGGCTTGGATGTATTAGATATTGTGTGGAAAGGATGTGTAGTATGAAATAAAGTGAACAAGGCATGAACATGCATCAAATATTTCTCAAGAAAAAAAGTGTGTTTAAATAATACGTTTGGAAATGTCATTGACATTTCTTGCTATAAGTCTTTCTCTATCCATGTGTGTCTCAAAGGCTTGATAAGGTAATATTTTAATATGGATTTTATTTATCTACATGCTAGTTATGTTTTTAAAATCACCTACAACAAAATCTAGTAAGTAGAACAATAGTAGAGAACATCTCTAATTTTAGGGATTTTTCAGTCTTACATGATTTTGAAAAGAAGCTTTGTAAAGCTTAAACATTATGAATCCCATGAGATATTTGGATTGACATAGTTTTCAATAAGAGATAATCTTCAAAATGGTCAAATTGTAGCGATAAATTAGAATAATGGTTGCAAATGTATGGGAGTTGGACATGCATAAATCTTGGTTGCAATTATTTAAAAGGATCTTACAAACTAGGAACAATGTGATTAGGATATTCTTTCTACTTTTAAAGGCCTTGAATGTAATGCACACTATTTTCAAATGTCTATATGTATGATCACATTTGTGCATTGCATGCACTTGATCTATCTATCACCAGGCTTTGTATTGCCTATATGTTTTAATGGAACTCGACAACCTCTTCATAAGTCATTATTTTGGCATGGGTAAGGATGATATTGGAAAAATTCTTTAGAGGTTGACTTTATATTTTTCATTTGTATTAGGATGAAAAAGTGTAAATCGTTCTCAAGGATTGGTTTGTGTTTTCTGGTTTTGGATGGTTGCATCGTTTGTTTTATGTTTTAGAGTGAATGGGTTGCTCTTTATGCCTGTCTATGCTTAGGAGTTGGGCATGCATCAGGTGTAGGGATCAACAAAAGATGTTTGAGGAGGGTGCGTTTGTTTTGATGGCCTAATTTCAATGCCATATATTGGTGGGGTGTGTCAGAGATGTTCATGGTCTGTGTTTTGTGCTAGGGGCAGGTGTGGTCGATGTGAGAATGTCTGGAGTCCCGGTTGTAGTGGCTGTATTGGGAACATAGGGTTGGGTTTTATTTTGGTCGGTGGTGATCCTGATTTGATGGTGGGGATTCTGGGATCATGATGATCTGTCATGGGAATCATTCTGTGAGGATGGCGGACATGTGGTGGGGACTGCTGGATCATGGTTTGGTAAAGATGGGGTTAATGAAGGAATTGATAAAATGGGTTTGGAACAAGAATGTGGGATCAGGATGTAAGAATGGGAAAAATGATAAAATCACTGATGGTTCATTGTGGAACAAAATCGACAGAATGACAATGGCATTTCATTTAACATGTAAGGTTTGTTTCAGAGTAAAGGTGGGTCGTGGAGATGATTCGGGATCAGGCTGAGTGAATGGGATTGAGTGGCAGTGGAGTCAAATGGCTCAATTATCTCTAACCCAAGAAATGGATTTGAATGTAGTTTTCTCTCACCTTTATATTTCTTTATATTTTATAAAGCATTTTCTTTTATTTGTATTGTTGTGCTAGCTCTACCTAAGAATAACTACTAATATCAACATGAAATTATTTGAAATAGATCTAATGTGGTGGTTTAGTTTGATCATCAGTATTATTTAGTTTAAATCACTATAAAAGGTTCAAGAGTTTGATTGGCGATGCCAATCAAGAAGATAGTATCCACCCTATGAACATGATGAGCCTTATCTACTATTCACACTTCATAGTACACAATCAATTGTAGTGTCAAAAATTGCATACCCTTGCAATTTTCGCTACACTTTTGTATCTAGTCTAGTGTCCACTCCCTTTTTATTTGTGTAGGCTCATCTTAGCCCTTGCATCAACCATCTTCCTCTCAAGGTTCTCAAGACCCCTTTTTAGAAACTACCTTTGTGTGTGATTTTTGCATTAACCTTATGTTTTCCTTATTTCCCACATATTTTTAGCATGATTTTTTTGGACATTAGCATGCCATAGGGACATCTATTCACCATGCTAACATCCCATGATATTTTAACATTCAAAGGCCATTTTTGAATGTTTTGTCACTTGTCACCTACATTGGTCAATGGAAAGGGCTCGAGACAATTTGTAACAGCTAGACAACCTCCTTTTCCCTCCTCTTCTCTCTTTTAAATCTATCTTTTCACTCCTCTCTCTCTCTTGAAAATTCTCTCTTTTCTTTCTCCCAAAATATCTTTCTCTCAGCCTTGCATGGCTCTCTACAGCTTGCTACAACACTCTCAATATCTCACAATTATTCTTAAAATTCTCTTAGTTCTCAGAACCCTTTCTCTCTCTCTCTCTTTCTCTCTTTGGCTTCTTCAAGCCTTGCAAGTACTATCTATTTTTTTAGTATCTTTGAGCATATTGGGATTTATCACATCCATTTTCTATGCATTTTCCATGTCATTTAATTATCTTTTGATCTATCTATCTATCTAGTTGTCCATGGAGATGGAAACCAAAAGGGGGGTTTGACAAAGGAAAGTCCCTAATCAACCCCAATTTTCTCTCTTGTTTCTATGTGTGTAGGTTTTGAAATCATGGCTTTGTAGGAGGCTTCACTTGTGGACCTCTTGTAAGTTCATTTTTTTCTTTTCCATTCTGTTATTCCTTTCAATCTAATTTTGTTCAAGCTAGTTATTATTATTTTGTTTAACTTTGTTATTTTGTTAGTTTAGCACATTCTTGAGATTTTAGTAATTGAATAGCTACTAGGTGCTTTGTGATTTTCTATGATCAACTATATTTGAAGTCTGTACAAGACTACAATATGTCATGGGGAAATTCATGCACCGTGCTCTCATCCTTGGCCTAGAACTCACTAGTTTGTCTAGAGGATCTATGCAACCCACTCTTTTGGTTTCTAAAACTCTTATATTATTATTTTGCATACATCATAAAATATAAAACAAACTATCTTTATCTTCCCATCTCATTCACCTTGGCTTTGATCTTGAGGTACCTAAGGAATCATTCACCCTTCAAGGTCATGTCATTTTAGGGTATCGAATTTCCTCCTCTACATATATGAACATATAAAATTAGCATTTTATTTTTTGAGACATATTACTTATAGATTAGGTGGTTTGATTTTTTCTATTAAATTTAAGTTTATTTTTTATTCTTAATTGGAAGATATTATTACAATTTATATATACATTTTTTATTATTTGTATATAGTTTCCTTCTCTATAGGATCTTATGAGGGAGTGGTATAATAAAGGTATGCCTAATCATGTTACAACAATGTATACCTTTATCAAGAGACTCCAATATGTGAAGTATCATCTTAAGAAGTGGAATATGTTGAGTTTTGGGAATATTTTTATGGTAAAATTGGTTGTTGAGCACCACTTGGATACCATCACTAGAAAAAATAGGGATCAACAACTTACCAAAGAATCTCTTAAAAAATAATTGGAAGCTATGAAGGAGCTAGGTGAGTGGGAACTAAGGGAAGAGATTTTTCAGAAACAAAGGTCTAGGATTGACTAGTTGCTGGAGGGAGAAAGGAATATGATTTTTTTCTCTGTGAAAGCTAGAATACATGGTAATTTGGTTTCATTATTGATGTCCTCCTAGGGACAACAACTATCATCACTTTGGGAAATCTCATAGTAGGTTATTCAATATTATTATTTTTTATTCAAGGAGTATTCTCTTATTGTATTGGAAGATAATTTCATTTTTGAGTGTTTTCCATTAATTTTTCCTAATGAGGTGAATGAAAAAATTATTAGCCCCATCATATTGGGGTAGCTAGAGAAGATTATGTTCAAGATGAAAAAGGAAAATCCCATAGATTGCCTTGGTTAGATGTCCTTTCCTCTAGAAAGTGCTCATTTCCTTTGGGTTGGGAGAATGTTGAGCTAGTTGGGTGATGATTTTTTTTATTTCTACATCATACTCAGTGTTGATTAATGGTGAGCCTTCTACTCTCTTTGATGCTTTTTAGGTCCTCTGAAAGGGTGACCCATTGTCACCTTATCTCTTTGTTATTATGGTTGAGGACTTTGGGAGAATTTTTAAAGACCACATGGTACAAGGTTCAATCCAAGGATAAAATTGAGGTGATGGCCTGCTTCCTTAGTCTCACTTATAGATTTTGGATGATACTTCTCTTTTGGGCATTTCCAAAATTAATGAAGTAACTACCTTCAAGTGAGCTCTATATATCTATCTTGCTACTTTAGGTCCATGGATCAATGAGGCTAAGTCCTCCATTTGCTTCTTCAATACCCCTCTCATTATTTAGTTAAGAATTCCTTTGATTTTAACATTTTAGATTGGTATTATTCCTTTTGTGTACTTGGGCTTTCCTCTCTTTGTTGGCCCCTTGCTAAGGGGAACCTAGAAAAAATGAATTGGAAAAGTTTTGAGATTGGGTTATCCATTGGACCTATAGATGGTTGTCCTTTTCTAGGAGAGGTATTTTATTAATTTCCATGGTTTAAGCACTCTCTCTTTACAAGTGTATGGTGCAAGTTCTACATATTAGTTTTATTAAGGAGTTGGATGCTCTATTTAGACAATTATTATTTGATGGTATCCTTTCCTCCTTGAAGTGGAGTTTGATTAAGTGGGAGAATATTTTTAGACCAAAATAGTTGGGGGTCTAGGCTTGTAATAGGCTTCCCTCACTGGTTAATCTTTGGCTACCAAGATTTATTGGCGATGATGCACTAGCCAAGATAAAGCTTGGGCTCAAATCCTTTCTTCAAAATATCTAAGGGGAAATGATAGGAAATATGTTCCTATATTTTCTTTTGCTGGCTATAATAAGGGACACTCTTAAAAGGGACACAAGCTTAATCGAGAAGGGTTTATTTTGGATTTGCAACTGAGGGTCTAATGCTCTCTGCTTGTTTGACTCTTAGGAGGGACGTCCCCCAATAATGACCTCACATTTGAAATTATAAAATATTTATCTCACCTTCTTGAAGGCTGGTTGGTCCCAAGTGAGAGAATTTAAAGATGCTAATAGCTTGGGGAAATTATAAGAGTGCAAGTGGTTGGAATCTTAAGTTTGGTGACCTAAGGAGCAAAATGAAGGACTGAGAAGAGTTGTATTATATTTTTTGATGGTAGATCTTGTAGCTCTTTGTCAAGGAATGATGTATTGGATTGGAGTCCTAATCCTAGAGGAGTTTACTCAATGGTCATCAGGTACCAAGAATTAGATATGTAAAATTATGATGGGGAGGAGCTTCTTTGGTGGAAGTATGTTTTTAATAAGTGTGCATGACCTAAATGCAACTTTTTCTTTGGTTAGTTTCTCATAATAGGTGTCTCACATGAGAAAATGTTTAGAAGAGAAGTTTCAAAGGTTGTATATGCACATTATATGTGGCAATAGTGAGGAATAGTCTTCACAATTTTTACTTTAGTACACCTATTCTAGGGTCATTTGGCATCATTCATGGGTGCTTTGGAGATAAAAATGTGTTCATGCCTTGTCTCTAGATGATTTTTTTAGGAATTTGGGGAGGCCCTATGTGAAGACATTGTTAGAAACACAGGACAACTGAGAGTGGGGTGAATCAGTTATACATTAAAATCTTCAAAATCTCATAAACATTCAAAACCTTATTAATATTTAAACCTTTATCAGCATGAAACAATTGAAACAGAAACACGTTAACAACCATGCATAATAGAACACAAAATTTATGTGGAAAACACTAATAGGGGAAAAACCATAGTGAGCATCAACTCTATATTTGAAATTTTACTACAATAGGATCACTATCAGAATGGCTCACTGCCTAAAGGACTCACTATCTAGAAGAAAAGAAAGAAAGGCTCAATACTAGAAATAATGTGATTAGAAGTAGACTATTACAAGTAGGCCCACTACCTAAGATCAACAAGAGATTCCACCACAACAACTCTACACCAACAACAACCTTTAGCTCACCAGCTATAGTAACTTCAAACACACTAAAAATGAAGAAAACTTTTGCTCATTGCTTCTGGTAGCCTTAAGTGTCCAAGCTTGCACTTAGATCTCAACATACAATCATATTTTGAACCAAACATCATCTCAAAATTGACCTTGTATATATCATCCAAAAACTCAAAAATCTCTTCAATTCATCCCTAATGAAACATATCTACCTCAACCATGCAACCACCAAACAAGTCAAACCAAGCACTTCTACCATAGAAAGAAGTGACGGAAGATCACACTAAGGGTTAACCAAGACCCAAATCTATAGTGACATCCTACACCATACTTCCACAGACAACGAAGCACCTCTGCACGTAATACTAACATGCTAGGTCAGCCAAACTAACTTAAACACTTATGACACAACCACATTCAACCACTTAGGTCTAGACACAACTTGCGAACCACTTAGCAACCTTATACAAAATTCTAGAATATTCCATTGAAAAAAATCCACTACTTTCACAACCACATAAAACTGAAGAACATTATCAGTGCAATTAGTTAAACTGCAACTAGATACAACTCAAGCAACCAATCATGTGGAATAGTTGAACACCAAATCATTTGAGCAGTTAAAGCAAAAAGTTGAGTCCACTTAAGGTGGAAGTTTTGGACCTAGAAAAAAACCCAAAATCGGGAAAAACAAAATGGGATCCTATTTTGCTTAGGGGCCCTGAGCGAAAAATGAGATCCTCTTTCATAAAAAAATAATATTTTATGCTCTTATGAAATAGGATCCCATTTTGTAAAAGAATAATTTATTTATTTTTTATGTTTTTGAGAAATCAGATCCAATTTTGTAAAATGGGATCATGTTTCATAAAAGCATAAAAAAATATTTTTTTGTGAAATGGGTTCCTATTTTTTAAAATTTGAATTTTTGGTTAAGTTTTTTATCTGTTTCTTGGTTCAGGAAAAGGCTTGGGGACCCGAACCTAACCTTTCAACCTAGTTTGACTTGCAACTTGAAGTTCATGTCAATGTCACAAGAAAATAGTTGCTTTGGACATATGTCTGAAGACCTCTTTTGTATAATTTTTTAATGAAATTAAAACAAATTATAGATGAGACAATTTAGATTCCGAATATGTAATTTTTTTACTATTAGATTATTTTTCCTATTTTTCAATTTTTTTTATGAAACTGATCTATAAACTTGAAATGATAGGATTTGTTAGTATTTTAATATTTTTTATTAAAATATTTTTTTGACATGAATTTTATGAAATCATACAAGTTATATAATTCTTTTCAATTTGAAAAAAAAACAATGATAAGTTTAGGTCATCTTATGCATGACATACATGATGATTTTTTAAAACAACAAATATGGCCAATAAAAATTTGAAAAAACAAAATTACAAAAGAAATTGTCAGATTTATTCAAGGTGTTACAAATCTTTTCCCCAATGGTAAAAAAATGTGACTTTTAAATAGTGGTTTTTAGAAAATCCTATTGAAAATCAATTTGTATCAACTAGCTATTAAAATAAATCAAATATTTGGAAACTAGACTCTGATTACTACATTTTATTATTAGTGACGTTTTTTAAGATTTCTTCTCTAAGTGCTTCAAATTATAAGGTCAAATGTGACAAATTCTAAAAATCAGGGAAAACACGTCCACTTTTTGGCCAAAAAGTGGACTCAACTTCTTGAACACACCTTAAGAAATGATAGATACAAACAATATGAGCACATAACTCAATTTGTAAGACAAGAAACTTCAACATGGAGAAATGTTGAGTAGTTCTATTTCTCCTAGAAAACTTGCTTCACAGGCCAAACACTGTCAAACACATCATCCACTATTGTATAATTTAAAACTTGAAACTCTTGATATAGAACCTCTAAACACCTCTAGTTGTCACATCCAAATTGTACAGGAACATCTTCAAGATTGAGGAAATGGAAAGAAAACTATAGAACACACCTTTGTAACCTTATACTCTCATTAAGTAAATTTTCTCAAAAGCACTTGGAAACCAAGTGAACATGCTAAATCTATAACACTTTCTCAAGAAAAAGGACACCTTCACAACAATGGCAACACCTGCTCAACATTTACAAACCCTTATGTAATCACTTACTCATCATATCCACATTAGAGGTTGACACTCAACTTTACAAACATGACAGTCCATACCACAATCGCACTAGAGATTGAAATCTCATCAACACCACACTACTACAACACATGATTGCTAGACTAGAGGTTGGCAATAATGAGAACACTAATGAAAACATAGGGGAAAAAAATCCCCTTTAACATTGATGGAAACACCAACTGAAAAACCATAAAAAAAAAAGAAACACTTTAGTAGCACTCCCCATTACTTGAGCATATTTTACAATTCTTTCCTTTTTTTTCATACATCTCTCTCCCCCTTTGATATCAATGGCAAAGAGAAACACATGCACTATTCACTTTCTCTCTCACTACTACTACCAAATCCTCCTGATTGCACCAACCATATAAACCACTATGTACTCCCCTTGAGAGGTAGCCATCATTAGTCTTGGACAAAAGAATAATCTTGAATTTCTCCGCCTAAATAGATGCACCATCTTATGTATCTAGTTGAAAGAAAGAGGAGCAATAACCCCTAGCTTCTATTTGTTGGGATATAGTGTTGTACACCAAATCATATAATTATTTATCATAATATTGTAATTAAATAATTATTTAGTTGTGATACACCTTGGTGGTGTGGATAATCACACTAGGTAACTCTTTGGGTTCCACTTGATGTTTTATTGTAACATTATATTATTATTATTTATGTGGGAGACATGTGATAATAATTTAATATTGGGGAAATATTAAATAATGTGATGTCTTAGTACCCAATATTAAATAAGGGGTTAGTGGTTTTGTATTCACATGGTTTTGTGGTACTTGGTTTCACCTTACCACTAGTTGTATTTTGTGTGAGGTTGTGTCTATAAAAGAAAACACATGTGTAGTGATTTAGGTTGGATGAGTGGTTTGGCTGTCATTATTGAGTCTTTATATGGAGTGCATATGTGAAGCGTGGCATGGGATGTATGGATTCATGCTTGGACACATGAGAGTGCAATGGAGGACTTGATGCTTCATAAGTGTTCATTGTAACTCTTGTATTTCCTTAATTGATGATTAATATGGAGTATGGATTCTTTTGGAGGTCGTGGTTTCCCTCTTGTGGCTCTCCTAGGGTATATCTTGTGTCATCTTTAATGTGTATATTACTCCATTCTTTGCATATGTCCATTCTAAGAACTTTTGCATTGTTATCTCTTTTGGGTTATGTGAAGTTGTCATTAGATGACTAAGTTTCCTTACAAGTGGTATCAAAGTTTTCATGGTTGAATATTTTTGTTATAACCTCTAGGTTGAGAAAATATTGCTCAAGTTTGAATCTATAAATACATGAGAGAATGAAAGACATGGACATATGTGAACATTTTGCAGGTTGTTTATTGTAGATCTAAGGGTTTTGGGTTTGCTATTATGATGGGTTGTTGGCAGATTTGGAGTGTGAAAAATTTTGGCTAAAAAGGGTTTCTTGGTTGGGCATTCAAATGGGGGTTTTGTGGAGGAAATTTTACAAATGACCTCCTCAAACAAAATGGACCTAACGGTTGGATTTAGGTTGGTTGAGAGAAAAAATTTTGATATAAAATTTAATATATTTTGGTGAAGTTGAAAAAATACAAAAAATATTTAATCAAACTCCCTTTGCTAGATTATACGGTCATCAATTATTTTCATTAGAAAATTATGAATATATATATATATACGCCCATCACATGAAAAAATTCTCTAAAAAATAAAATGCCAAAATTAAAATAAATAAAATTAAAAATCAAATATAAATTGGCATTAGAAAGTTTATATATATATATATATATATATATATATATATATATATATATATATATATATATATATATATATATATATATATATATATATATATATATATATGACTAGTATGGGGGTCCCCCCATGCCCTCCACTCATACCATTCTCATAGTGTCTCGTGATCGGCAGACCTATCAACTACAAGCACGACCACATCCCAACGGGTAGGGTACCACTGACAAGTATTGCAGGTGGGCTCATCACCACCCCCTATGTTGGGATTAAAACCTTTATTTAAATGCAAAGTTCTATATTTAAAAATTCATCCCCCATATTAAATAAAATCTGCTAGTGGATAAATTTGATGGGGCCTAATAAAAATTTGATGTATGTGAAATTTAAATGCTTTGGATAAATTTTTTAGGACTACCACGAGATGAGCGGTGTCGCCTAGGTGGGGCTATCACCTAACAACCAAAGGTGGCCAATTTTTTGCCTCACATACAAAAATTGTGCTTTTGCTTTTGGGGGAGGCATAACTTTCACCTAGATTGTTTGTTTTTACTCTTCTTGGACTCGTTGGAAAGCTAACTCAGTGCTCTACACTTTGGTAGTAGATATTTTCATAGATTTTTTAGTTTTGATAGCATTTTTCTAGCTAGAAGTAAACTTTTTTTTTAGCTTTGAAAGGTCATATCAGATGCACATGAAGTCAGTTTTTGGACTTCAAATAGTCGATTGAAAGCTTGTTTAGAGTACTACATAGTGGATTAGGTTTGGAGTTGTTTAGAAATGATTTATTTTCTAATATTCTATCATGATTTCTTTATGGGTTTCTTTGACTATGGTGATACTATGAGCTTATGGATTTTTGGATCTAGGATATTTGATGTTGGATTCATTGTATGCTCAGTTGTACATCTCAAATTATTCTCATTAGAAATGGTTATCAATATAATTTGGTTGGATTTGTATGCTTCATTATTGTATCTACAAGTTGTGTAGCATTGTAGGATGATTACTTTTTGCACCTATGACTTGAACATGGGTTGTCTATGCCCATAGATATTTGAGTGTTGATGCATTTTCAGTTTTGGTGGCTTATTTTAGTCACTTAGTTTGTTGGTTTTGATGTCATATTGAGGAGGTGAGATTGTATTATCAGGTATAGATGATATAAGACCTATGTAGTTGACTACAATATGAAAATATGTGGGACACAGTTGGGTTGAGTTATTGGTACATTTGGTGGTGATCATGGTGTTATGGATGTTTCTCGTGCTTTAGAGAATTTTACATGTTATGATGGTTTATGTAGGTGCATTATTGGTGGTGTTGGATTGGATCTTGATTTAGGTTGTGGCAGTGTATCTTCTTGGTATGAGGATCATGGTTTGCTTTTCCTTTTTATTGGGGAGCTTATGTTTCACTTGAGTTCTTTGATTGTGTGAGGGAACTTTTGGTTGATCTTCATTAGTTGATTGTTATCATAATGCCATGATATCTTGTTACATTAATTGGTTATACACTTTTAGTTGGAGTTTTTGATAGTGATGGATTGGAGATGATGGATATGCTTATGATGGTTTGGAAGTTGTAGGTTAAAGATATAGCAGTTGAGTGTGTGCAAGCCTAGATGATCTTCATGGAGAGGATGGTTGTCATGATGCCTTATGTAGCACATACCATGGTTTAGTGGGAGTTGTTGGCAGTGAGATGGGTGCATCATTGGTTATGGTTATGTTCATGTGGTTGGACATATGTTTTCTTAGTTTAGAGTGTTTTTTTATTATGTGATGGTTTACTCTTGATGTGCACTCAAATTTTAGCATGGTACTTGTTCTCTTGAGACTAGGATGTATATATATGTTTTGGTGCATGTGATCTCCTAGGTGAATATGGTTAGATCATGTTTTTATGTTTATGTTCCTCATTCATGATTGGAGCTTTGACATTGATCATGGTAGTTCTCTTTGTATTGGGTGCATTGATCATTTGCTTGATTACTTCATGATGGTGCTATGTTACATTTGAAGTTTGGCATGCATTGATTAGATATAGGTACTCATGGATACTTGGAGATGTAGGTGATGGATGCAGTTCTATTGTCATTAGAGACACCTGCTTGAGACGCTTACTCTTTGGAGGTTTCAGTAGGAAGACTAAGGGACTTTCACCTAGATATGGATATGAGTTCATGATGGACCGATAGAGGATATTTTTCTTAGAGGGAGTCATGATGCATTGGTTACCTAGAGGAGCATTCTCATTCCCCACTCTTGGTTTATCGAGTTACAGTTTATTATTTGAGACATATTTTCCCATTATATCTTTTAGATGTATTATGTTTTTGTAGTGTCAAAAAATGTCATCGAGGACATTTTCACACTTGTTTGGGCCCTCCTTGTGAGATTGAGCTTAATGTTGCCTTGATTTAGTGTTGTAATGTGGTTGACACATTCACATTA
>VDFB02033172.1:0-13997 GCA_007258455.2 Sequoia sempervirens
AAGTATTTGGGGTTGAGGTGAAGGAGGTTTTTTAGGAGAAGAAGGTGCATTATCATTTCCTATAAATTAAATAAATTTACATCAAAAAACATATTAAATCTACCTATTTAGTAATAAATTCACACAAAAAAAATCAAAACTTACTCCTATGACCTCCCCAACATCATGGTGGAATTTTGGAGAAGATTCATAAAATATTTGGTGAAGAATTAGCTCTCCAATAATGTGAGCGTGCTCTCGAGGGTTTGTAGGCCGTATACAAACATAAAATTGTAGAAATAAAAGTGAATGAAACTTCCTTTTTTTTCTTTATATTGACAATAATGCGCTCACATTATGGCCTTGGTGTGGCCAAGCCTAAGGCTTAGTCACACCAAGCCATAATGAAAGTGTGTTATAACATGCTTGCGTTATGAATTTTTAAAAAATTGAAAGATGGTTGACCACTTTTTGGCCCCCCATCTTTTTTGCACCCACCCAAGGAATACACATGACCCCTATTTGGATGCCTATGTTCAATGAATTTTTCCATGAAATCATAAAAGTTGTGATTAATATCATTAGATTTTTTGATTGATGAATAATTGAGACCTTGATATATAGGATTTGCACCAAACTAGACACTAGTTTTAAAATGCCTTGTTCATGTAGGCTTAAACATTTTCCTTCATAATAAATGTTTTGACAAATTATATTTGTGATAGGACATTTATTGTAACTTTGGAAAAAAAAGATGCTAAAACATAATTGTGTAGGTTGAAACCATCAATGCTTGTTATCTTTTATGAACTTCTATGAGAAAACCTATTTTTATCAAAATGGACAATCCTTGTTGATAGGATACTAGGATATTCTCCTTGCCCATTCCTGTTATTTCTTCATCATTTGGAATGTTGATGTGATCTATAGTAGCTTATTGATTGAGATGTTTGATTTCATGTATCTCAATTTTTTGATCATCTATGTGTCCAAGGGAGGCAAGTGCCTCATCTTTGGAAATGGAGGTTGTTGGAGTATGGATATGATCATCTTCAATTTTGTGATCATGATGGGGTAGAGGAGAATGAGGAGATAATATATGGATTTATTGATCATATATTGGATCTTGATCAAAGATTGGATCAACTTAGATATCATGATCATAGATAGGATCTTGATCAAAGTTTGGATTAACTTGGATGGACTCAAGATTTTGGCCTAAAAATAATGGATTTTGGATAGAAATCCATTAAGTTTGATAGATGATGGAGTACATGATCATTTTTAATCTAATATTTCTTGATTAAGGATATAGGATTTTGATTTAGGATAGAGCACATTTGAGAATGCTTTTGAAAATGTTCTTACACATGCATATTTTCTTGGATGAAATGATGGATGATTAGTATTGTGTTGCTAACATTTAATTGTCAAGAAATTTTTATAGTTGTGCACACAAATGATATAATTACTTTTTATGTTTATTCTTGTTCGAATTAATGGATTTAAGGTATGTGAGGGGTTTGGGATTGATGAATCCATAGTCAATGAAATGTTTGGATATCATAGGATTAGTGATGTGGTGCGATGATATAACTTTATTTGTGAATTGGAGGTTAAAATAATTTTCTCTTAATCATTGGATAAAATACCTAAAGGTGACTTTCTTGGATGGGTTTTTGGATCGGGGTGGATTGGATTGTAGTGCTCTAGAGTTCATGAAATATTGGGATATGAGGTGGAGGAGCTATAAGGATTTCTTAGATTGGTGATAATGATGAAGATTTTGAATATGGATGGGATATAAGGATTTAGGTGATGTTTTGGAATTGAGGAAGACATGGGGTGAATGATAGTTTTCCATTGTCAATAGTAGGGAAGGGGTGAATTGTTTGAGGTGATAGTTTGGGAAAAGTGTGGGTCATATTATTATAAGGTACCTAGGCATGGATTTTCTATTTTCACTTCTTAAGAGGGCTACATTTCTCGAGACAATATTGTGAAGGGATTCTTTGGTATATTTTTTCAATCTATAAGGCTATCATCATCATCATCATTACCAAATAAGTATTTTTTGGTTTGAATAGGGTATCAAAGCAAGATGGAAGCATGATTACAAATTTGGATTAGGGTAGACAATGTGATGATTTGAACTATGGATGTAGGACTTGGTTGAAGGAGATGGTGAAGTTTAAAATTTTGGATGTAAATGATGGTTGTTTCTAACATCTATGGAGCAGATTTGTTGGTTTTGGTTGAGTTGGTGGATAATGGTTAGCATCTAAACTTTAACAAGAGGTGACAACAAACAACCAAAGATAGATTATTTTTAGTTTTTTGGTTTTTTTATTTAAAGTAAATTATTACTTACAAAAAGTCAAAAAATAGAATGAGAAAATTAAGGATCAAATGTATAAGTGTCCCTTTTCTATCTTAAAGTAGACAGAGTTTATCTAACATAAATGGACACATAATGCACATAAATAAGCCTAAAATTAATTAGATATGTGTTTCAGTCCTTGTGATCCCAAAAATATATTTTTATCAAGTGATGGATAATTAGGGAATGCAAGTTTGTATACCACCTATGTACCTCTTAATTTGAAGGCTAAAGTCTTACGCAAGGTTAACTCTATCACCCCATTCTAAAAGTATATTAAAGTAGCTTCTTGGCCTTGATTGGTATCCAATGCACCGCAATGAACAATGACTAATGGTCTTATTCTAGGCTATACAATGCTTCTAAGGGTGTCCTAAATATCTAGAACAAGGGTACATGAGGCTTAATCCATGGAAATAAAGTGAAATATGTCAAATAATTGAAAGGAGAGAGTAATCCACTCTTCTCCTTCAATTCCCCAAGGTATAAAGTTATTGCGAGCTTAGCCCAAATAATAAATTTTAACTTTCAAGAGGCATATATTTTGATTCAATTCCCATTCTTTACGCTCTATCAAAG
Organism: Sequoia sempervirens; assembly: GCA_007258455.2. NCBI lineage: Eukaryota > Viridiplantae > Streptophyta > Pinopsida > Cupressales > Cupressaceae > Sequoia > Sequoia sempervirens. The sequence goes on from VDFB02033172.1 coordinate 2,939, forward strand.
TTATAGAAATGTGTTTTCTCCCTTAGTGATGAAATCTAATTTATGACCCCTTAAAATATATTTGTGAAGATGATACTTGTTTCTAATCCTCAAGATTTCTAAGACATGCAAGAGAAGAACTATGCAAGGTAACACTTTGGGATTAAAAGACAATGGTAAATTAATTAACTTATTTAAATGTGAAAGTTTATTTTAATCCTAAATTCAATGATGATCAAGCATGCAAAGAAGACAAAGCAAACACAAATAAAAATAGGGCTATAATCAACGCCTTCTCATCATCTTGCATCAAATATGTTAGAAGTTTGATAAAAATATATTGGACCAATATTCTATAATAAAAATATCATAACTTTTCAAAATGATTATTGGACCAAAATTTTACAATAAGCACATTAGTAGTAAGCAAATATCAAAGTCTTAGGCACAAAAATTGTTGCAAGGACAATGTGTTAGAAATGAAATTAAAATGCCTATAAAAATTAGAAACAAGTATCAACACATGAAAAAATAAACATCATCATACTAGTATTCTTCATGATTTTCTATGTAATTTTAGAAAAAAAAAACATCAAATTTCATTTTCATTTGCAAAAGTTATGAGCATTTACATATTGAAAACAAAGATTGACTTTGAACAATTATACCCTGAGTTCTAGGAATAATTTTTAAAAACTACCTTATGAACAAAAAAAAAAAAATCCTCTTTAAAGTCACCTTTCCACCACCTTTATAAAAATAAATATTTCATGCACATGCAATATCCTATTCTTAAGCAACAATATTGTTTTAATGATTAAAAGGATGATGGGGTCTTAGCGTGATGGTTAAGCCTTTGAAAGGTTTAACCAACAAGTGAAACAACTTTTTATTTAATAAATTTAAAATTATGCAACAATTAAAATACAATATAAAATGTATAAATACATATTAATATATGGATTATCAAAGAAAGATTTTTAAAAAAATATTTTTTGTTAAAAATATTTTCTTACACTAAAACATGTCATATATATGATTTTTAATATCTTGGACCTTCCAAAATCAACCACAAGGTTCATTTTGTAGCAATAAGCTCCCTAGAAAATATTACTTTCAAATCTCTTCAGAAAAAATATAAAACTTGTACGATTAAACAATCACAAACTTACAAGAACCAATATTAGATGGAGGACAACTATATAAATCATGTCAAGTTCTTCAAAGTGTGTGTAGTATAATTTGAAACATAAAATAAGAATTAATATATAGATTTAAATCCTAATTGTCCAAGACTTTAACAATCTATGGATTCTCAACTAAGTAGCATAACACTAATGAAGTTTTGAATGATAAAAATGATAGAGTTATTTTGCATGAAGGTTCGTTATTATGAGAATGATGAGTGAAAGGGGAGATTTATAGTTTTTTGGAAGATTGGATGGATGATCAAAATTTTATCAAGAATCAAGAGTTGACTAACTGGAAGAGGTGGATAAGTTAATTGAAATTATTGAAAAAAATGGTCATTTCAAACTTATGAGAGAATAATGATAAACTTTATTAATTTATTTAATATGTTTTTAGATGAGAATGTTACTAATTTGATGAAGTTAACTTGTGAGGGATAATTAACTCCTATTAATTAAATAATATATAATTATTTAATTAAATGATTAATAATGAATAATGATGATAATTAGTAATGATACCACTTTTGTATAACTTACACGTCTTTTGGAATAAATCTAATTCTCCCTTCACATCCCACAAATCTCATAACTTTATATAGATGAAACTATATGATAGAATGAATGAACATGATTATTTATATTTTTTAATAAATTTATGCAAGATATATTTGAAATGTTTATGAATTATATAAATTGATATTTATCAATATAATTTTAAAATTTTAATTTTTAATTATTAAATTAGATGGTACAATATAAAAATGTAAGAAAACCATTATTAATTTTGAAATTTTATGGACTTCCAAAAGTCATAAAAATCAATGTTGATGAACATTTAAAACTGTAGATTATAGTGTCCAAAATGGATGACATCCCAGCCAATGTGTAGGAATTTGGGCAGATTGGAACGCCCACTCCTGGCAAAAAAAACAAAAAAAATATAAAAGGACTCTTGGGCTGCGTAGGAGAGGAAAAGCCATGGAATATGAGGCACAACAATCTGGAGATTTTAGGCGCCTAGAAGTGGAAAAGAAGACAACAACAAGCTAGCAAAGAAAGAGACTTCATCGACCTTTGATAGGGTTTAGAATTTCTGCCAGTAAGAAACCAGCAAGGGTGTGGTGATTAAGTTAGGTAGAGGCGTTGAAAATTGGAGCAGAGTTTGTGGTTTGAAAGTAAAACAAATGAAATGCATTGACCCCCAATTAAGCTGGTAACTTTTGCAAGTAAAAAGACAGTTTGAGGCATGTCATCAGGAAGTAGTTAGATTTGTAAATGGTGTTAAAACATTGTAAAGGAAATAGGGGAAATAATTGCATGACTGCTGATTATTTTGTTTGAGTGATTTATTTGTAATTTCCAAACTTTGGCAAATAAACATACTGTGACAAATTCATGTGGAAGTATTGAATTAAATTGTATTCTTGCTGAATTGTTTTACATTGCTGTAAATTGCTCTTGGTCTGATAAGACACATAGCCTTTAATCTGCATTATATAGTATTTTTATATTGTTTAAAAACTTATTTCATAGTTAAATTTGAATATATCATTTTATTATTGTTATACAAAATAATATTGTAATTATTAGTTTTAATGTTGTGCTAAAATTTGTTTTGTCATAGATTGCATTTCCATAAAGAAACTTTCAAAATTAATGTGTAATCTTTTTATTGAAAAATCTTATAAATACAATAGTATTTCTAAATATATATTTTCTATCTTATATAAGTTAATAATTAAATCACCAGTATCTAGAAGAAGGCCTTATACAATCATGTTTTAGCACTGGGGCAAACTAGGGGAGGAGGAGGCAATCTCTGAGATTCTTCTTTTCCATTCTCCACAAGAAAAACCATGTCAAAACCAAGTTTTGAATGAGCTTCAAAATGGAAATGAACTAGCCAGATCCCTTTCACCATAGAAATAAACAAATTGTTATATGATGAAGGAAAAAGGCAGTGGAGGAAAAATAAATACAAGTAGAAATCCCATTACCTGGATTGTTAGCTTTGAATCTTATAGCTGGCCACCCACCAGTAGGAACTTCAACAGTGTTAAAAATCTGAGGATCCAACAAGTTAAAATTAGCAAGATCTATTTGAGGGTAATAGTTACCAAACCCTTGCCCCACAACATAGAAGTCATGCCCATGAATGTGTATTGGATGGTTCTCCTTGGCAACAATGTTGGTGCCCTGAAACACAATTTGGACATTGCTATTGAATTTCAGAGATTTTACTTTGGTACGATTTTGGGTATTCCAAAAACTTGGTGGTGGTGAGGAGGATGATGGGGGTGGATTATCTTGAGTATAATTAAACTCCAAGGGAGGATTGTTTGGGAAATCTCTAGTAAAAACTCCATCTATACCATAATAGCAAGCCTACAATATATCCATTTGGTGTGGCCTAAGGAATGAAACATTATTGAAGCTTCCAACAACTCTTCTTTCATTCACCCATCCACAAGTAGGGCAGGAAACAATTCCAAAAACTTTTGTTATATACATTTTTTCATCAACTATTTGTGGAACTGAGGGAAACTGACTTCTTAGTTGGGTATTGAATTTATATGTTGTGGGAGTGTCATTAGATGCAGGAAGATTGGAGACGAACAAAGCTTGTGTTGCCTCTGTATTTTAGGATTACTGTTGCTGAGATCTTTATGAAGTCGTCATCATTTGGCTTGCTATTGTACACCCAGGCAGCCATTTGGTAGTGTTTTGAGGGCTGGTGATTGTTTAGGAGGACATCCATAGTTTGGCTTGGGTGTATGAGTATTACCTCTGTTTTATATGGTTTTGTGTAGGAAGCATCCATTGACACAACAATGAGTCTGTGCTTGGCAATTTTGAAGAAGAATGCATGATCCATGCCAACATTCATGATCCTCAATAGGTAGCGTTTTCCTTGCTCAACATAAATATTTGAAGTTTCTGCAACCATGATCATCAGTTAATTGTTATCTTCACAACAACTGCTTTAGTAGTAAAGGGGTGTAATGGTTTGTATGGTCTATCTAGCACTCTGAATGCACATTTTATCATATTTATGAATCAAATCTTAATTAAAATTACAGTAAAATGTACATTCAGAATGTTTTGATTAGAAAGGTAGGATTTTGAAAGGGTCTTAGACTTTTTGCATAAGGAGAAAGATAGAACAATAAGTACAATCCAACAATAAAGAACAACCAAGTAGAATAGTGACAGGATTATAGAAAACAAAACATTACAAAGCAAGAGACACCATCCAAACTACATAAAACAAAGCATTACAAAGCATGAAACACCACCCTATCAACACTAAGTCATGATGGCTTAAAAAATTGTTCCATGGATTTTTGTTGTATCATAATACAAGGATTCTTCTCCACAAAAATTTATTTTATTTTTCTTTAGGAAGAATACAAAACCAACTTCCAACCCAATAGTTACAAGAAAGTCCAACATAGATGAAGAGAAAATTACATTCAGAACATTAGATATTATCGCCATAATTTAAATATGTACATAAAAAAATTACTTTCAACAAATAAAAATTAGTATAATTATTTTAAATATCTCTATTAAAAATAAAAAATATAATTGTATTTTTTTTTAATTGTTTAATTAAAATTCACATCATTTCCATTCTCTGTTATTCATAGAAAAGAGAGAATTTATGATAGATTTTCAATACATATCCTTTTTCCAAAACCATGGTTAGCAATCTATAATCTTATTGACTTTTAGCTCATTATTCTCATTCCTTATTTACCTATGGGATGAGAGATGATAAACGGTCTTTTCCTCTAGATGTTGGTAACTTCAATTTATTAAATATTTTTGTGTCATGTTTTAATTTTTTTACTATCAAAGGGTTGTGGATTATTTGGAGAGGATCAAGATGGGATGTTTTTTTATTGTCATTTTGAAAGTTTAAATTTTTGGAGATAATTTTGATAGAGTTTTTTTAAATTTATGGCAACTTATAAGTGATGGCCACTTTTATTTCTTTAGATCAAGTAAAATGATTTACAATTTTATTGATTTTTAATTAAATAAGTAAAATGATTTACAATTTTATTGATTTTTAATTAAATAAGATGATAAATCATTAACTACTTATTAGACAGAAAAATGATGACCAGTCATTTTTTCATAACATATAATTAGTAACCTACAAGTTTACTATATTCTTCTTTAATACTATAATACTATCATAATGAATAGAGTAATAATGTTCTTGAATATTTTAAAATTTTAATTCAATAAGATCATTTTACAATTACTTATTTGAAGGAGAGATAGCCTCCAATTCTTTCTAATAATTGTATTAACTTCAACTTCAATACAATAGTTCCATATTTATCTATTAGAAGAAGAGACTGCCAATATTTTTAATTAAAACCAATACAATAATGTACAATCTTATCTTATTATAGTTCAATATTATCATATTATAGACATTATTTTCTTAAAAACATTAGTTTTATACCAAGAAATGTTCTACAATAACAACAAAAACTCTTAGCCATCACTTCCCGTCTACTATGTCACTTGCCTTCAATCTTATTAACTTTCAGTTCTATAAAATCTTATTAAATTGATTACCCTCATTGTTCCCGCTTACCTAGGAGGAGGAGATATTGTCAAATTACACACAAATTTCATTCAGTTGAGCCCACCTATGAGAGTGGGTATGGATACAAGAAAGACCTGTTTACCAAGTGATTATGGGAATAACAAATTAATGTTATCTTCCAACCAGTTATTAATTTCTATTTTTTTTATCTTCATTAATGACATTTTAATCACAGTAACATGATAAACCTTTTCTATAGCATGGAAAATGGTCTCCTAGTTGGCCATTGATGGTGTATGCATCAGATTTCTCTGGTACTTCTCCTCTATCAAGAGTTTTCTTTATCACTCCCACATTTTTTTTCCACCATTCTTATGAATTCAATAAACACAAAAAAATTCATAAGAATCAACCCAACCCATATTTCTTATCAAATGGATTCAAACACAATAAAATTCATAATAATCAACCCAACTCATATTTCTTATGAAATGGATTCAAAAGTTAAATCTATATTAGAAAAATACTTGAGAAACTAAGGAAAAATTAAGAAACGAATAGTGAAAGAGAAATCCAAGATATTGAACACATACTCTAGATACATATAAGAAGATTACAAGAGATCTACCTAATATGATAGGAAACTCAACAACAGGTTTAAGAAATGGATAAGGCTTCCCAATGTTGGGATAAATAATTAAAGCTCCATGGACAATAGCTCAAAGATATGAGATATGAGCATGCCACCACATGGTTCCTTCTTGTTTTGTGATGATAAAATTGTTAGTAAAGGAATTCGCTTGAGTAATGGGACACTGTGTTATATAGGCTAGTACATCTACCCAACATGATCTCAATTTCTTTACACCATGCCTACAAATTCAACATCCAAAAGGTTAAATGTACTGTTGTGTTGTTTTATGTATGAAACTTGAACATTTTATTTCAAGAGGAAAATGGAATTAGTGAGAACTAGTCAATGCATATTGAATGCAATATTAAGGTCAAGCAAAGGTGATCCCTTTCTCCTATTTTCTTAATTAGGATAAGAAGAAATTCATGAGAATTGGTCAATGAATATTGATGTAATTATGGTGTGTATATATCAATGTGTAAGTATATTTATCTTTCAAATGAAAAAAAAATATAAAAAATATTAAGATATATTATTTTGAGATATTTATTTTTGAATAAATTTAGAAATATTCATAAATAATGAGTCTCTCCTCCATCTACATTTGAACAACCTACACACATGGTGGATTTTGTGCTAGGGGTACCCCATGGTCCCCCTCTGTCCCCTCCTGATCCAAGTCTCGCCCTGTCACATGCAGATTTGTGTCCCTCAGGAACTACTCCTAGAGTGTCCGCTCCTTTGATTCTGGGTCAATCTGGGTCACCTGCGATTTTGGTTTTGTCTGGTGTGGAAGTGATGGCAGTCGAGGTCCTTCTGGAGGTTAAAGGTTAGAAAGATGTGCTGACCAATGGTAATTAGAGTTCTAAGGGCCCCTCCCCTCGCCTTGAAGAGGAATTCATTTCCATGGGAATGGATTTTGCTATTTCTGATACAGTCAGTGATAAGATTCTTTCCTCAATGGAAAATGCAGTTGTGGGTCATTTTCTCTCCTTCTGACCTTTTGTAGACATGGCTAGGAGATGGGCTGCTGCTAAATGGCATCTTAAAGGAAGTGTGGAAATTTGTGCTATGATAGGTGGTCTCTTCCTTTTCAAGTTCATGGCTTCTGGATGACTTGGTTGTGGTCCTCTCTTCTAGGCCATGGGTGTACGAGAAGCACAATTTGGCCTTATGTCGCTGGAAGTCAAATTTTGACCCTAGTGTGGATCTGAATAAATTGGCACCGGTATGGGTTCACCTACCTGGGTTGCCCCTAGAATATTGGGATGAATCCATCTTCAAAAGCATTTGGGATTCCATCACCAAGTCCAATTCTAGGTTAGTTTTTGCTCGATTTTGTGTTAATATTGGTGTGAATAAGACGCTTCCTAACTCTATGAAGCTATGCTCTAATTTTGGTACTTGGGTTCAACCGGTCTGAGCTATGAGATGTTGTAGTTTACTATTAGAAGTGTGCTAAACCTGGCTACCTTGTCTCTGACTACAAATATTCTTTTAATCAAGAGCCTAACCCAAAGGACTCTACTACTAGTGTTCACATCCCCTTGGGAAAAGACATTCTGAAGGATGTTGAATCTCTAGCCAAGTCTACCTCGCCAATCTTGGTTGAACCCCCAATCTCAGGGGATCCTCCTAGTGGGATGGAGATTTCAAGTGTAGATTCGACTTTGAGTCTTTTTGTTCCTACTCTGTCTATGAAGTCAGTTGTTGATAAGGTTTTTGATGTAAGAGATCTATCCCCTGACCAAGCTCTTGGGGGGGGATGAAATTTTAGGTGGCTCTCTAATGGAGGTGGCATCTATTTCTACTGGTACTAGTGATAATATGGGTGATGAGGGAAAAATTTGGGAGGAAGTGGTTACTAAAGTTAAAGAAGAGACCATTTTTAATTTGGTGGTTTTGAACCAAGAGAAAACCATAAAAGAGGAGATTTGGTTAACCCCAAAGAAAAAAGGGAGAAAGAAGAAGGCAAATGTGGGAGGAGAATCTAAACCAGCAAGGCCTAGCTATTGAAAAACTAGGTTGAGAGAGAGAAAAAATAAGATAGCCATTGGAAAATAGAGGACATTGGAAGTGTGCTCCAAGAAGGGTAAAAAATGAAGGTCATGTTCTGGAATGTGCGAGGGATGAACAACTATCATAAAAAACTTGCATTGAAGAAATATGTGTTAGAACATAAGATTGATGTTTTAATTTTACAAGAAACCAAAATAAAGAAAGAAATTTTTGATAATATTGCTAAGTATTTATGGCCAGGGACCCTTTACTCCTATAGATATGTTGAAGGGGCATTAGGTGGTCTTGCTGTGTTATGGAACCCCTCTAGAATAAATGGCTCTGAACTATTCCGCTGTCAGAGTAGTGTGGGATTCTTATTTTCTTACTCGGCTGGCTCTTGGTTGCTTATCAATATCTATGCTCCCAACCAAAGAAATGCTAGGAATGCCTTGTGGCAGGATCCCTCAATCTGGTTAAAAAATAATAGGGGGTCTTGTTGGCTGGTGGCTTGGGACTTCAACTCCCCCTTATGTCCTTCAGAGAAAAGTGGCGGTTTGGTGTATTATTCTGATAGCATGGCTGATTTGGCGAACTTTCTGAGTTCTACTGGCTTGATTGACATTATCTTATTGGGATAAGATTTTACTTGGACTAATAGGCATCTTGGGGAGGGCTTAATTTAGGCCAGGTTAGATAGATTCCTTTGCTCCAACAATTGGATAGCCCTGCTCAGTGCTAATCTTCAAGCTTTTCCCAGGATGGTCTTTGATCACAACCCTCTACTACTGGCCTTGAATGACCATTCTGTTGTTGGACCGTTCCCATTCCGATTCGAGATAATGTGGAATTCCCACCCTGACTTCAAGAATAAAATTGTTGAATGGTGGAATATTCTTGTTCGTGGTTCCCCCATGTTTAGGATCTTTTTAAACTTAAACATATCAAATGTATGGTGAAAAATTGGAATAAAAGAGTATTTGGGGATGTCTTTTAGAAAAAAAGAGTTGTAGGGGATAAATTGAAAACTATCCAAAAGAAAATGGAGGATGGGGATGTCAGCTTGCCTACCTGTAACTAGGAAAGAGAGAGCCAAAGGGAAAGGGAGCAAATTCTAAGGAAAGAGGAAATTTTCTAGAAGCAAAAATCTAGAGTTCAATGGCTGCAAGGAGACATGAATACCTCCTTTTTTCATGTGTCTTCCCTAAAACACAAGAAAATGGATTAGATAACTAAACTACATAATGAGTAGGGGGATGTGGTCAATACTCCCACCCATATTGGTCTTTTGGCAGTGGACTATTTCCAAAAGGCTTATTTGGCCCCTACTAAGGCTCCTAATTTAGCTTTGGACAATCTGTTGTTGGATCCTCTCCTGACTATCATTTCCCAGAATGATAACCTTGGCATTCTCAGGCTGGCTACTTTTAGCATGGGGGCTTACAAAGCACTTGGCCTGAATGGTTTTCCCTCGGCCTTCTTTCAGATATTTTGGGCGATTGTTGGTGGGGACCTTGTCTTAGTTGCTCGTGATTTCTTCAAATCTGGTAAGATTCTCACACAACTGAACCACACCTTTATAGCCTTAATTCCCAAGATTGTTGATCCCTAGTCTATGACTGATTTTAGACCCATCAACCTTTGCAATACCTTTTATAAAATCCTCTCTAAAATCTTGGTGAACCGTATCAAACCCCTCCTGGATAAATTAATTAGCTCCACTCAAAAAGTGTTTGTGCCTAGTCGTCATATCCTGGATGCTACTATAACCACCCATGAATTACTCCATTCCATGGATAGATGAAATAATGCTAGTATGGCCCTTAAATTAGATATTTCAAAAGAATATGATAAGGTGATTTGGTACTTTATCCTTAAAAGTCTTAGCTAAGTTTGGGTTTGACCAATCTGTGGTCAATCTCATAATGGAATGCATAACTACGGTGAAGTAATATGTTATGGTTAATGGGACTCCTTTTGGTTTCTTTAATGCAGGAAGAGGTATTAGACAGGGAGATCCCCTTTCACCCTATTTATTTATCATGATTTTGGATGTCTTGAGTAAGAAATTTTCTAATCTATTGTCAGAAGGGTCTATTAAGGGAATTAAGGCTACCTCTTCTCTGGATCCTATTGTTATCCAACAATTTGTGGATGATACCTTCCTATTTGGGAAAGCCTATATGATTGAAGCTAGGAAATGGAAAAATTGTCTCAACAACTATGCTACTTGCTCAAGGCAGTGTATTAACTATAATAAAAGTATGATTTATTTCTTCAACAACACTCCTAACTTGCAAACTCGGGTGAATATCATTCTGGGTTGTATGAGTGGCTCCCTTCCTTCTGTATATCTTGGTTTACCCCTTACTCTCAAGGAAGTCACTCCTGACTTCTGGAATTTGGTCCTTGAAAGGATCCAAAGGAATTTGGCAGGATGGAAAGGTTCCATCCTCAGTCATGCTAGCAAATTGCAGCTCCTATTTGCTGCTCTTCAAGGTATCCCTGTTTACTTCATTTCCATTTTCAAGATCCCCATATATATTGCTGAGAAGTTTGAGAAAATACAAAGGAATTTCCTTTGGTCGGGGATCGAGGAAAAGAAGAAATTTTCTTTGGTTAAATGGGACAAAGTTTGTCAACCTAAACATTGTGGTGGGCTTGGGATAAGGAATATCTCTAGTACCA
>VDFB02033173.1:0-16821 GCA_007258455.2 Sequoia sempervirens
TGATATCTCCACTTATTTGATTTGAAATAGCTTCCCTAGCTAAGAGGGAGTGTTAATGGGATATAGCTTCGGTCAAATATAAATGATGATTGCTAAATAGCATCATCATCATTTATATGTGATCGAATTTAATCCTTAAAAATATTTCTGGAAAATAAGTAAAACGAATTTATAAGCATGCATAAATTCGAAATAATAAAATGATGATCAAATTCTGCAATGAATAAAATCGGAACTCATATAATATATATCCGCCATGTATGTGAGGGCATATGTATTAAGTTTGTTAAATCAAGTGTTAGTCGGTTGTCTTTGAGACCCGCGCGCCCAAAGGGACACGTCCCATGAGCGGAGAGTGGAGACACGTCCTCTCATGAGACGCGTCTCTTAGAGGCGGGTCTCCAAAGGTATTTAACATTGTTCCATCATTGATATGCAAACATCGAAATTATTAATGTTCTGCAATCAGCACATTCAGCATTAGTGAAAATAAATCTGACTTAGAATTTTAAGTAGAATTCTTACACTTAGAATTTCCTTAGTTTTTAGGCTCCTAGTCTGATTGAGATTTGGTTACAGTTACATAGCAGAATAGGATATGGAAGCTTCCAAAATAAGAAAAGTACAAAACAAATAAACATTATAATATACTACTATACTAAATAATCAAATATTATTTCAAATGCAGATAGTGCCAGATACTAAGTCTTATCAATTCCTCCCTGTTTAAAAGAAAGTCTCCCAACATTTTTCATTAAAATGGGGGAAAAGTCTCTCAAAAGATGACGGGGAGACCTGCTTTGCTTAAATTGGCAGTGTAGCCTTACAACCAACCATGTAGTGGTAGTTCATCTCCCAGCAGTGCATGTCTAAATGTCAAGAATAGTGTCAACATCAAAACAAAACTGAAAATCTAGAATATTATGCTTGGGATGAGAGGGTGGAACTTCTTCCAAGTGAGGTGGCTCATAGCTCTAATAGGAGTTCAAGTTTGAAAGCATAATCTTCTATCAGTTAAGTAATGTTATAAGGTCCATATTGAATGGGTATGAGCTTATGATTGTATTGACCCTTGAATCTTTGTTTATCCATATAAAACTCTCTATCCCCAACCTAGAAGTTGGAAGGAATGTGATGCTTATCATAGATCTTCTTATTCTTAGCCAATGAAGTCAAAAGAGCTGCTTGCACTTGTGCATGAAATTTTACCATGTTTTGAATAAAATGAGAAGTTTGGTAATGTTCCCTTTGTTGGTGTGATGAATGTTAGTATTTTAATTTGTCTTTCAATGCAACACAAAACAAAGGAAAATGTCAATAGAATCGCTCTTTGAATTAGAAGAGAAAGCATCCTATAAGTAAAAACTAACCTAATTTGCACCATATATACTTGCTATTTGCAATCTTTACAATATTTTCTGAGATGTTTCATGTTTATGCTGAATAAAAGTAAATGTGTTCTTATTTAATTAACCTAGGGCAAAAAGCCAATACACATTTCAACACTAAGCAAAAGGTTTTTGATATTTTTTTATTGAAAAAAAGCTTTACAACTACAAGTTTACATTGTTCAACTAAAAGCAGAGACTGAAAAATGCAAATGCACATAGAGATTGCACAAACTTAAATACAAAGAAACAAATGCTTTGGTAAATTAAATCATGAGATCAATACAAAGCCAAAATCTTTAACTTTGAGCAAACCTACAAAGCAAAGCTTCCAACCTCGTACTGTCCCTACCCTTAATCGTTGATTATTCACTGATTTGCACATTAATCGATCATTGCAAGTAAATGAAAATATAACCACAGGAAACTATAGTATTTGAAAACAACTAGAAAAGGACTGTATGTATATATATTGTATCATTGAATAAACTGTTCAGATCTGAGGGGTTTAGGATGTTGCAACATCTCAATGACTTAGAGTCCAATGTTCCAACTAGGGAAACTGTAAAATTATAAAGCTCTTTCAAGGTCCAATTGGACTCACACCAGTTACACCTTAATTGGTTGATCACCAATTGTTAACACCAACTATGTATCATCCCACATGTATTGAACTTGAATGAGCCCTTCCTTTGTGTTGCCTTGGTTGAGATTTGCATAAAGGCATTGAAAGACTAGGCAGTTCCAAGCGAGTGTGCAATGGTGATTGTGTTATTGTATGCACTTAATGGTTGCAGGTTTGTCATTGAAGTCTAGAAAGGTGACACCTTGTAGTCATAAATCGCCAAAAAAAACTTGTAGATCTATATACCATGGTACCCCAAGTTAGCAGACAGTTTGCAACTCTGCACCCTTAGCTGTAATAGGTGGAAGATACCTCCAGAATGACAAATAGAAAATAGCTGACCTATGGCCTAAAGCAATCTATGGTTCCTTTCCAAACTCAAAGAACAGTGTAAGACACCCGATCTGTTCACATAGCAATTCACAGTGCACAGATAGTTCCAGATTATAATGAGTTCCCAATTAGATACAAATTCATGAGAATGTCTCAGAATGAAGGCATAACACCGTAATTAATCTAACAGACTCAACTAATCTCAGACCGCAATGAAGACCAAAATACAAGCACACAACACTAGTCTTGAGAGATCATCATTCGATAATATTATTTGAAATCATCAAGTGGCACTCAGCCACAGTACACACAGTTATCACCGAATCCCGCTAAATAAGAAACAATAGCCAAGTGACAAATCAGAACTGTGATCTAGCATGGTGCATGACTCTCCGCATGAAAGGGGAATCTTCGCTATAACATAGATATACACAGCACACACCTGAACAATTATCCGCCAATAATCGGAGATAGCAACAGCCGCGGGTGAAGGGGAATATGCGTATGAGATACCAATGCTGCCAGTATTCTGTTCGCCATGTGGTGGAGGAATGCTTCGATTGGTGAGTGGCAAGAGCCAGAGGCTACACAGCCACAAGCAAATCGGGAGTCTCTCTAATAGGTGGTCGCTATGCACGGATCTAATTGACCTTCGAAAGAATGCAATTCCCAATAGTGTAAATGCCTGCCGCCACTAGGGATCGCTTGCGTGATGGATTTCTAGACTCTCAAGGTGTCGAGAATGTTCAAGTTCTGAAAGCTCAACCGACTCCACTGATCTGAAACAGAGGCAACCTACAATGATGACGGATTCAATGATTAACACGAATCCCTCAGGGGTGTAGCTTCACTCACCTATAGGCAGAACAGATTGTCCAAATTCGTGATGATGTTGCAATGCACTCAAACCCATATTAATACTAAGCGCTGGAGAAGTCGGCCAAAATATAAAAGATTATTTTGAGCACCAACCATAAGGGTCGGCCAAAAGTAATTAAAATTTAAATGTTATTTTTATAATAATTTAAATTTATTATTTATTCTTTAATATTTAATATTTCTTATTATTATTTGATATTATTTTATATTAGCATTTAAAAATGTTTTTATTCTCGGCCTGTGGAAACATGCCCCAAATTGGGGACATGACAGTCCTACCGTCCCGAAAATTGCTTGCCCTCAAGCAATTCGCACTTGAATCCTTGGATCCCAGATTGATCTGAAAGTGACTGCTCCTCTGTTCTAATTGACCTTCGAAAGAATGCAATTCCCGATAGTGTAAATGCCTACCGCCACTAGGGATCGCTTGCGTGATGGATTTCTAGACTCTCAAGGTGTCAAGAATGTTCAGGTTCTGAAAGCTCAACCGACTCCACTGATCTGAAACAGAGGCAACCTGCAATGATGACGGATTCAATGATTAACACGAATCCCTCAAGAGTGTAGCTACACTCACCCTGGATGCCACACTAGTGAACTACGTTCCCTGCGATATAGGCAGAACAGATTGTCCAAATTCGTGATGATGTTGCAATGCACTCAAACCCATATTAATACTAAGCGCTGGAGAAGTCGGCCAAAATACAAAAGATTATTTTGAGCACCAACCATAAGGGTTGGCCAAAAGTAATTAAAATTTAAATGTTATTTTTATAATAATTTAAATTTATTATTTATTCTTTAATATTTAATATTTCTTATTATTATTTGATATTATTTGATATTAGCATTTAAAAATGCTTTTATTCTCCGCATGTGGAAACATGCCCCAAATTGGGGATATGACAGTCCTACTGTCCCGAAAATTGCTTGCCCTCAAGCAATTCGCACTTGAATCCCTGGATCCCAGATTGATCTGAAAGTGACTGCTCCTTTGTTCTGTTGGGCACCCTTGTTCTTCTGCAGCATGTCCTGAAGCATCTCACCTGCTCTTATGTCGACATTTCCTTTCAACATGCTTTGTTGACAAAAATTGCTATGTAATCTTGAGGTGAGATAAACATCTCTCATCAAAACTCCCTCAATGATCTAATCATGCTTGGAACAAAGGAGTGTAAAGGTTCTTTGGCCATTGTTCATGTAATCAACATGCATAACCACTGGGTTCCCTTGCAGTTCTCGGGCTTGGTTTGATGCAACCCGAACAATACAACCCATTGCCATTGAGATGTCTTCTTGGTGGTCAGCTTGAAACTCCATTTCAGCATCCTCAAGGGGGTCATCTTGTTTCAAGATTGATTCTTTCAATTCCAGCTCTTTAATCTCGTCCTTGTCAGTTTTTGAATCTTCTTCTTCTTTCATTTTTCGCCTCATGTAGTCATAAAGACCCTTTTTGTAGGGGTAGTGGGACTCGTGTGTTCTCACATACGCATCAAGGGGGATGCAAGCCTTTGCATCCTCTAATAGGCTTTGATATCTGTTCAACTTTTCAGACGCCTCAGCCTCAAGATCTATATCCTTTTTCTGTGGTCCTGATTTGTGGCTGGTTATTGTAGTTGTGAGAATCTGCATCATTTGTATCAGCATCCGGTTTATTTGATCCTACTTCTCTATGAAAGATTTGATTTGCTCCTCCATCTTCATATTACCCATGGATCCACAAGCTAGCAAGATGAAGGATCTGATACCACTGTAAGACACCCGATTTGTTCACACAGCAATTCACGGTGCACAGATAGTTCCAGATTATAATGAGTTCCCAATTAGATACAAATTCGTGCTAATGTCTCAGAATGAAGGCATAAAACCATAATTAATCTAACAAACTCAACTAATCTCTGACCGCAATGAAGACCAAAATACAAGCACACAACACTAGTCTTGAGAGATCATCATTTGATATTATTATTTGAAATCATCAAGTGGCACTCAACCGCAGTACACAGTTATCACCGAATCCCGCTAAATAAGAAACAATAGCCAAGTGACAAATCAGAACTATGATCTAGCATGGCGCATGACTCTCCGCATGAAAGGGGAATCTTCACTATAACATAGATATACACAGCACACACCTGAACAATTATCCGCCAATACTCAAAGATAGCAACAACCGTAGGTGAAGGAGAATACACATATAAGATACCAGTGCCACCAGTATTTTGTTCGCCGTGTGGTGGAGGAATGCTTTGATTGGTGAGTGGCGAGAGCCAGAGGCTACATAGCCACAAGCAAATCAGGAGTCTCTCCAATAGGTGGTCGCTATGCTCGAATCCAATTGACCTTCAAAAGAATGCAATTCCCGATAGTGTAAACGCCTACCGCCACTGGGGATCGCTCGCGTGATGGATTTCTAGACTCTCAAGGTGCCGAGAATGTTCAGGTTCTGAAAGCTCAACCGACTACATTGATCTGAAACGGACGCAACCTGTAATGATGACGGATTCAATGATTAACACGAATTCCCCAGGAGTGTAGGTACGCTCACCTTGGATACCACGCCAGTGAACTACGTTCCTTGCAATATAGGCAGAACAGATTGTCCAAATTCGTGATGATGTTGCAATGCACTCAAACCCATATTAATACTAAGCGCTGGAGAAGTCGGCCAAAATACAAAAGATTATTTTGAGCGCCAACCATAAGGGTTGGCCAGAAGTAATTAAAATTTAAATATTATTTTTATAATAATTTAAATTTATTATTTATTATTAATTATTTATTCTTTAATATTTAATATTTCTTATTATTATTTGATATTATTTTATATTAGCATTTAAAAATGCTTTTATTCTCCACCTGTGGAAACATGCCCCAAATTGGGGACATGACAAATGGCGATCAACACTTCAAGTTGAAACTAGTCTTGTGCTTAGATAGTTGCTAAGGTGGTAAGTTCAATCTTAGGAAACAACCCCCAAACATTCCAAAATCTCCAGACATTTTGCCTAGCATCCTAAAGAGTTATAAGTATGCACTACAGATAGGGTGCATGGGTCTAAACTCTACCACCAAGATTTTGAGATTTAAAATCTTATACATATATATAAACACCTTTTTAGTAAATAGTGTTAGGTCGGCCTTAGAAAAGAGGGTACATAGCAAACCTATTAAAAAAAATTTAATCTCTCTCAACACACAAAAAACATTTCAATAGCAATTTAAAAGCAAGATGGGTGTAATAAATTCCATTGAATGAATATAGAATTCTTAATTAACAATAACACTAAATAGCAATTTCAGCAATATGTAGCCTTGAGAACTACCACTAGGAAATCTAAGTGCAAAATAACACTTATTTATAATGTTTACAAAGCTATTGCATGAAAATGAATAAAAAGCTAACTACTACTACTACTCTAAGAATATCTAATTAAGTGAAATGCAATTTTTATTACAAAATCCTATTGTCTAATACTAAAAACCAAAACCATGCAACCTCCAATTAAGTTGTAGATTGAATTTATTTCAAGCCAGTACTTACTACTCACATCCCTCACATGGCAAGAGATCTATAGATAGATGATATAAAAAAACTAACTCTCAACTATTAATAACAAATGCTAAAAATAACATGGACTCCTTACACTAAAAATAGAGACAACTGAAATAGCATGGGTTATGAATAGCTCATACTAAAAATAGCAAATCCTGAAACATGCTCTTTTATTTGAAAAAAATGATAGCTAAAAATTTAGTTTTTTGATATATAGCTCTCAATGGCTTTGATGACTACAACTTTTCCTTTGATCATGGCTAACCCTTTGCAAACATCTAAAATTTTGAAAAAGTCCACTTTGATATTTTGAATCCCTTTGATAGGCACACACTTTTGCTTTACATATGCACCAGTACACTATAAAACAAACTTTGAACTTGCACTTTTGATTGTCTTTGTATAGGTTTGCACTTCATCACTAGATGTGCATTTGATAACATTATTTTTGAAATTTGAAAAATCCCTTTGGTAAGGCATGCACCTACACCACGTACTCCTAATAAAAGCTTTTTTTAACATTTATTTTTCCCTTTACTGAGATGTGCCCTTTCGTTGTGCACCTAACAATGTGGTTTTCAAAATGGTTTTCAAAATTTTAAGTGAGTTGACTTTAGTAAAGTGCACACTTACACCCTAGACGTGCACCGAATAATTAGATTTAAATATTCTCTTGGTGAGGTGCTCACTTGCACCCTAGTGACCTATACATTGGTTTTGAATCTTTAGAATTAATAATTAGATTTAAATATTCTCTTGGTGAGGTGCTCACTTGCACCCTAGTGACCTATACATTGGTTTTGAATCATTAGAACTAAAATTTGAGTTTTTCTTTATGAAATGTGCTCCTACCCCCTAGATGCACACCTAACAATGGGTTTTAACTTGTTTTGAAAACCAATCTTTTTGAGGTGTGCACCTCTAATTTAGAGATGCGCCTATATATGCATTTGATTAATTTTTTGAAAAACACATCTACCTTTGTGAATCGCCCACCTACCCCTCTGTCGCACACCTCTAATGGATATTGATTTTCCTTGTATAGGGACATCTCAGTCTCTCAAGCGTGCACCTCTACATACACTTTTGTGATCGAATCCGATCTTTCATGCTTAGATGTGTCTCTATACACTAGCAATGCACCTTTATATAGACTTTTATTTTTCACTTTCTCCTTGCAGATTCGTCATTTTGTCAAGCACACACCTAGACCTCTCGCACACACCTATGAATGATAATCTTTGTACTCAAGTGTCTAATGATATTTTGGTGCATGCCTCAATTTAGTAGACTATTTTGTTTGAAATTCAACTTCTTTTACAATTGCACCCCAAACCAACAAGCACACACCTTTATGCCACTATGAGCTTCTATTCTTTGACTGTTGTCTTTGATAAAGTGCACCCTTTTGTACAAGCATGCCCCTCTAAATGGCATTCATTTGAGTTTCATTTTCCATACCTCAAAATTTGTGTTGCCAATTTTTTAGGTTATGCAACTAGATTTGAGTCCAATTCAAACTAGATCTATGGTTTGGTTCAATGTGCCTATAGATTCTAGTAGGGATCCAGTAAAATACTGTGGGTTCATCCCAAATGAACCCATAGCAAATCAAACAGCCCCAAAATAAACTCATGGCAGACCCACCTATTTTTTGATGGGTTATTTTTTGTTTTTTTTAATAATTTCTCACCTTTGACTTTATCTATGAGACACAAACAAATCCCTAACCCTAAAACTGCCATCTAAAACATTCTTTTACCTCATTTTGATTGCAGAGGACAAATACCATTCATTTCTGCTGAACTTTCATTCTTGCTTGTCATTACACAGAGAGTTGAAGACTGGTCATTAAAGGTTACAAAGTGGTTGCACTGTTATTCCTACACATGTGCAAGTGCCTATTAGTTGCCAAGAAGATCATAAAAGAAGCTTTTTGAAAAAGGTAAGTTTTTTCTTCTTGTCACATACCCACAAGGAACCCAGGGTGTCTGAGCCGCTCCTTGGATGCTCCCAGCACTCCCACAGGCACTCTTGGAGTGGGCACGGGGGCCTAAACTGAAGAACCCGATATCTTAGCTTGTGACCAAATGGATGATTGTGACCATGCTTGTTTGGAACAAATGGCTGCAAATGCAAAGACACTGATTTTTGCTTCACATATCTAGTCATGGTTGCCTTAGAGGCTACTTCAATTTTGGATTTTGTATTCTCCAATTTTGTTTGGTATATGAGTAACGAGTCTATGACAATATGTACTCTAAGTCTAAAGAATTGATACCTAATGAGAACTGACAACATTGAATCCTTATTTATGTCTTATAATTGAAGTTTGGACTTCGTTTCTTTTTTTACACACTGTATTTGGCATAAAATAATATTTGCAAGAAATAAAAAGACTCGTACCATGTTAAATTTAAGTGAACAGATTAAATGCACAGAAAATAATTCAAAATCAGAGACAATAACACAGCAGTTACCCTGGGAAAACCCTCCGCGAGGGGCGCTCCCGACAACTCAAAGATTCTCTTTTGGTACATAATAGCCGGTGACAATATTTCGCACTTCCACAATGAGGTCTAACCTGAACCGATGTCGGCCTGGCGGTATGGAATAACAGAATGTAACCTGCCGATTCACGCAGTAACATCCGTTGATAAACGCTTATGCCGGATTAAACGTCGTAAACACCGGATGGTCTTCAATCGTATCTTCTGCCCAGTAATAAGGATTCGCCGAAATAATCTTAACCGCCAGATATGTTCACGCGTATCTTGGTCGCCTTTGCTTATCAAATAAATTAAGCGCCGTGCAAGAGGCGATGTGAATAAGCGAACTCGACTGGGTGATTACAATGGACGAATTAAGATTGTATATATACAAATGAATGGGAGAGACAAATCCTTCATGTCGGCCTCTTAAGAAATCGCTTATCTTCTTAATGAAAGTCGGCCTTGAAATATATTAAATGTCTTCTAATAAATGAATTCGAATCTTCTCATGTCAGCCATACTATATGAAGATAATACAAAACAATAACTATAAATTAAATAGCCAACGACTATCATTTAATTTATGTTTCCACGAAAGAGCTGAGTTGGAAGGAACTACCGAAGCTTCTATATCATTAACACTCCCTCTCAGCTAGGGAGAGAACTTCCAGCTGCATAATACGAATCATCTCCATATGAGGTTCATCTGCCATCATTGCCTGCAATCAGATATAAAGAGAGGAATATCACCTCAACGTGATATTAGATATCGTCTCGATATCAACCATCAAATGGTAAGTACTAGTGTTCATCACTTGCGTGATGTTGTCACCTCAACGTGACTTTCACCATGGCTCTCCCAGAGGGTGAAACACAAGTACAAGAAGATCATCACGGACTCTCTCGCGTGATGTTGTCATGGAGTCACACACATGACATCCACCATGACTCAGCTCAGAGGGTGGAAACGAGGGCTTTCACCTCAAGTTCTTCTGTCACAGAAGAAAGTGCAATAGTAAGTACAAGTGTTCATCATATCACCTCCAATGACTTTCACCATGACTCTCGGAGGGTGAAACACAAATTACAACATATATAAAGCCAGATTAAGCACCTGACATCCCCACCATGGCTTCGGCTTCGGAGGTGCAACCAAGAACTTTCACCACCTCAAATTCTTGATCGAGAAGAAAATGCATTAGAAGGCTCATGATGTGAGACTCATACTTCGATCAAAGGTGGATTCTCCACCATACCAAGCTTATCTTGGAAGTATACAAACTTTATCGGCAAGAGCTTGGGTGAGAGTATCTGTGATACGCTCATCGATTAACCTGTGTACCTCAATGACGCAACCTTCCAGGTACCCATGTCACGATATAGTGGTACTTGATGTCAATATGCTTGGATCGTCATGATACGAGGATTGTGAGAAAGCTTCACACAACTCGATTATCACAATATGAATAATAGTAAAACCGGCAGTTGTGAAACAATCACGCAAAGAACTTCTGAAACCCTGCTTAACTCGAGTTGCCATACAAAACACCAATGCCTCGCCTCTGGCATGCCTCAATCTCTGAGAAAGGCGTTCTGTTGCACCGGTCATGGCAGAACTGGCCGAAGCAACAACCCAGGAGGTGCTCTTAGATCTGTGACCTGGTTGCTTGTCGAGTCAGTGAAACCAAGTAACTCCAAGTCGCATCAGTATACTTCAACCCATATCCATTGTGCCGCATAAATATCTCGGGAATATGTTTAGCTGCAACAAGATGTATTTGTCTCCGGATCACACACTAAGCGGCTAAATTACACTCCTTGCGCTTCTTAAATGTCGGTGGTGTTAACTAGATACATCAAGGATCCAATCAGCTGTCTGTACAATGTAGGATCCACCAAATCTGAACTAGCTACAACCTCCTTCAATTTATGAAGATTGGTCTCCATAGGAGTAGACATGGATTTGCAATCCATCATGCCAAATCTCTTAATTATGTCAATGGTGTACTTCCCTTGACTTAGAATCATACCATCTGACTTCTGCCAGACTTCTAAACCAAGGAAGTAATGCATGAGCCCAAGGTCCTTCATCTCAAATTCAGAAGTTAAATCCTTCTTACATTCAAGAATCAGGTGATCTTCTCCAGTGAGGATTAGATCATCAACATATAAAACCAAAATTAATGCATCACCATTGATTACCTTGAAATGGGAATTTGAATCATCATTCTTCAAAACCCAAGCGATGAATCTTGATCAATCCTTTCATAGCATGCACGAGGAGCCTGCTTAAGACCATATAAGGCCTTCTTCAGCTTGCAAACATGAGACTCCTTCCCATGAATCTCAAATCCAATAGGTTGCTCTATGTAAACCTCTTCCTCAATCACTCCATTGAGAAAGGCTGTCTTCACATCCATCTGGTGAATCTTCCATCCTCTAGATGCAGCAATGGCAATGATGGTTCTGACAGAAGTGTAGCGAGCAACAGGAGCAAAAGTCTCATCATAATCAACTCCCTCTTTCTGAGAAAACCCACGAGCCACAAATCTTGCCTTTAACTTCTCAATGCTTCCATCTGCAGCATGCTTAATCTTGAATAGCCATTTAGAAGATACTACAGACTTGCCCTCGGGTCTAGGAACGATATCCCAAACATTATTTTTGAGAATTGACTGGTACTCCTCTAACATAGCATCTCTCCAGACTTGAAGACTAGATGCTTCCTCAACACAGGAAGGCTCAGATTCTATAATCTAACTCATCAAGGCAACATAACTGGAGAACTTATGTGGCCTTTTGCTTTCTCTGAATGTGCCTCTAGGAGCTGCAAAGCTTTTAGCCTCTTGCATAGTGCGACTAGCCCATAGAGGTCTCTTTCTCCTAATAACAATGTCAGTAGGCCCATCAGTAGGTTCCAAGGGTTCAACTGGATCAAGATCTTCCTTTGGTTCCATTGTCTCCCTCTGAATCTCAGGAGTATGGTCAACTTCCATGTCCTAAGGAGACTCTTCATTATCAATCTCCATATGAATCCCTCTGGATCTCCTGAATGCAACATCTTCCTCGAATGTGACATCCCTACTGATCTCTATCAACTTCTGACTTGGAATGTAAATTCTATAAGCTTTTGATGTCTCACTGTAGCCCACAAATATTCCCTTCTTGCCAGAAGGCTCCAGCTTGGTTCTCTTTTCTTTGGGAACATGAACATAGACAGGACAACCAAAGATCCTCAAGTGACTGACTTCAGGCTTCTTCCCTATAAAGGCTTCTTCTGGAGTCATATTCTCCAAGATCTTATGAGGACTTCTGTTATGAACATATACAGCTGTCCTGGAAGCTTCTGCCCATAGGAAAGTTTGCAAATCTTGATCATGGATCATGGCCTTTGTTGCTTCCACAATCGTTCTGTTCTTTCTTTCTGCAACACCATTTTGTTGAGGATTATAGGAAACACAGAGCTCCCTCTTAATCCCTGCATCAATACAAAAGTTTTGAAAACTACCAGAGGTATATTCTCCACCATTGTCAAATCTGTTTACCAGAAAGATTTTCTACCAAAGCTTAAACTCTTTAAACCTATCCAATACTTCCTCAGATTCTTTAGATTTCAGAAAATAAATCCAAGTCTTCCTAGAGTGATCATCAATGAAAAGAACATAATACAAAAAACCACTCGAAGAAGGAACAGACATAGGACCACATAAATCAGAATGAATTAGATCTAAAATACACTTAGATCTATTTTCTCTACTATGAAAAGGGGCTTTTATATTCTTACCTAATGCGCAGCCCTTGCATGTACCTTCGTGCTCCTGGTTGAATTTAGGAAGGCCCGTCACCATCTTCTCCATAATAGGTAGGGCTCGGAAGTGTAAGTGAGCCAATCTCCGATGCCAAAGATCACAAAGACTGGAAGAGTCATGAACCAACGCTTGAAGAGAATGTGAGCAAACCTTGTAGAGGTTATCATATCTAACTCCAATTACTTGAGCATCCTTGAAGCTAGAGTTCTGCATCCACACTAGAACTTTTCCTTTGGAGAAGGCAACTTGACATCCTTTATCTTCCAAAGCTGAAATAGAAATAAGATTACGCTTGATTCCGGGAACATAAAGAACATTACCCAATTGAAACGATATGCCGGAATCCAAATGAAGTGTGGAGGTCCCAATTCCTTTTACTGAGTAGCTAGCATCATCTCCAATGATGACTTGTTCAGCAGACTCCTTTTCCACCAAACTCGATAAGTGCTCCTTGAAGCCGGTTATGTGACGAGAGGCACCACTATCGATTATCCAAGTGTTGGTGTCGGAAGGTACACTGCTTGATAATGTTGAATGGGATAGATATTCACTTGAGTCCTCAACCTTCAAATCATACACCATCTTGACAAACTGAACAAATGGGATAATCTGAATGCAATAACCTGGTCACGATCCTCAAACCCGCTCTGATACCATGTTAAATTTAAGTGAACAGATTAAATGCACAGAAAATAATTCAAAATCAGAGACAATAACACAGCAGTTACCCTGGGAAAACCCTCCTCTTGAGGGAGAAAAACCCAGCAACAAAGATCTCTCTTTTATTTATAATGACAGTGACAATATTTCACTTTACAATGAGGTCTAACACAAGACCGATATACAGCACCTGGCAGTATGGAATAACAGATAGCACCCTGCCAATTCACACCTGGTAACATCCAAATTGACTAAACACGGATCTGGCAATATTCGCTTTGCACTGGATGGTCTTCAATCTGTATTATCTTCACACTGTGTAAAGTTCGCACTGAGTAATGTCTTGGCGCTGAATATGTTCGCCCTGTATCTTGAATTCGCACTTTGCTTATCAGATAAATTCACACTTGAACATCAGATAAATTCGCACTTGAAGATATATTCGCACTTGATGATATAGAACTGATGTGAATAACTGAACTCGGCTAGATGATTACAATGGACGAATTAAGGTGTATATATACAAGTGAATGGGAGAGACACATCCCTCAAAATTCTTCAAGTCGGCCTCTAAGAAATCGCGTATATTCTTTAATGATAGTCGACCTTGTCAAATATTGAATGTCTTCTAAGATGAATTTGAATCTTCTCATGTCGGCCATACTATATGAAGATAATACAAAACAATAACTATAAATTAAATAGCCAACAGCTATTATTTAATTTATGTTGCCAAGATAGAGCTGAGCTGGAAGGAACGACTGAAGCTGCTTTAACATTAACATTATTTATGTCTTATAATTGAAGTTTGGACTTTGTTTCTTTTTTAACACACTGTATTTGGCATAAAATAATATTTGCAACTTTTTTCCATGCTTTTATGTTTATTTTAGCATCTTTTAATTTGCTGCATTTTTCTTGTTTTAAACTGATATAATTGAATTCCATTTACACTTGTGGTTTGCCATGTAGGTATAAACTATAATGTCACTCTGGGTCCAAGCCCTGGTTCATCCTGGGGATGCCTAGGTAACATCCCATGTACATTTGAAACATGCCAAGGGAGAAACTAAGGCACACCTTGGTCATGGCCTAATTGCCCCCAAGAATGAATTGTTTTTAAAGTGAAACACACTCAAAATAGACAGTAAAACCTAACTAATTGAACCTAAACACTCCTCCCTATCATTCCAAATTGCCAAAGCTCATTGTTTTTCATTGCTCAATGTTGTTTTTTTGAGTGTTGAAGAACTGCTAAGGCATGTTAGGTTCTACAGGGAATAATTACCTAAACCTTGTATCATGAAGACCCATCATTTACAATAAGTTTTTTAAAATTTATTTTCAAGCTTTCCATTTTTTTTATGAACATTTTATTGTTGTTCGATAAATTGTTATTCATTTTTTTTGCATAACTGTAATGTTTCCTTTTTATAACTTTTGTTGTTTTCTGATTTTTTTTGCATTTCTTTTATTTTTTGTAGAACACACACCACTGGAACAGCAATTAAAACGTGTAATACAAATGCTGGTTTGGAAACTTTACAAAAAACCTTAAATAACTTTAAACCACACTCAGATCTGTTAAGAAATCAATATGACAGCAGTGACAACATTCATCATATTTGATTGCAAGATGGAAAATGATGACAATGCCGATATGCAAGCTGAAAAATGAATTTTCAGAATTACCACTTTTCCAAATCAACTCACAATTGAACAATGATGGATGTTGTGGAATATGCCCGCTGATAAGGCACGCCAAATGATTTACTAATACTCTCAAAGCCAGATACAGCACTATTAATGTTTGATATGGGACAGCACCTTATATGATTGATGTTACCTCCCAAAATGCTAGAGCAGAACCTTATATGACAGGTATAACCTTCTGATGACTGGTACAGAACCTTATATAATTGATGAAACCTTACAAAATGCTGAAACAACACCTTATATGACTGATGCAACCTTCCAAAATGCTGGAACAGCACCTTATATGACTGATATAACATTCTGATGATTGAAACTGTTGCAGCTTGATAAGCTTGGTTGTCATTGATGTCAAAACTCAAAAGTATGCTTAAGATTGTATATGTTCTAGAGATTGTTAGTGTGCAGAGATATCTAATGGAGCAAGTCAGCATTGCAGCAATGTGGAAGACTAAGAGTCAATTTCATATCTTAGTATGATGTGGTTGTGGGTACACATGTCTTGATATGTTTTCAGGATGCTTGCAATGTTATTTTGTCAGTTTGGTATATCGCACTCAGTGACAAGTTGCAGAAGTTTTGTCTAAGGTGTTCATAGTATATACTGTAAGGCAGTGACACAATATTTTGGTCTGCATCCTTCAACATAACAAGATTTAGTCCTGCGGTTCAGAAGTTAAGTTTATGGAGATGTGAAGGTGTTATATCCAAGTTTTCATTTCAATATTCTTTCTGCAGAGAAAGTTAGAAGGGACAGTGTACCGAACTGTGTTAAGGCAGAGCAAAGTGGTTCAAAAGGCTTGTTGAAATGCTTTGCATTCCTCCGAACATGTAGTTTTGGCCAAGCAATTTTGAGGACATACTCTGTGATGTCTAATGTAAGCTATATTGAAGTTTCAAGTGATTTGGTGCTCTGCAAGTTCAACTTTTCAAAGTGACAGATTGATACAGTTGGTTCCGAATGCTTAATCTTCATTAGAACAGTGTTTGAATACTTGTGCCAACAAAAGATTGTGAAGTTCAGTTATATGAGCTTGTGTAGACACTCCACATGTCTCATAGTGTCTAAGGTATGAAATGCATGAAGATTTTTCTTGTTTCCGATACCGCACAAATGTTTCAAGTCATTTTGTGAAGTTATGTTTTTGTTGAGGCGGACTAAAGCCAACATGCTACAAGTTTCATAATTTCTTGTTTATGGCCGACTTAATTTGTATTTGCAAAGCATGTGGATGATATATTAGGTGGTCAAAGATGAGAAGAGATTTATGGAAGTGTGCAAAGATATGTAAGTGTATGGACAGAGCGTGATAAAATCCGCCTCAAATCTAATGTGCATAATTGATGACTATCAGTGGATTGAAGC